>CATIWQ010024787.1:0-21899 GCA_949673415.1 Euphorbia schlechtendalii
CAAGGCCCATGTGGCCTAATTAAAACATCGAAGATTTTAAAGTTGTTAGTTTAAATAAAAATAGTTCATTTTTATTTACATGTATGTTGGTCAATTTTATTAGTGAAAATGACCGCATGGCAAAAGGTGAGGTTTGTTATATGGGAATATATTTTATTCCCTTCATGGGGGTATTCTAATACAAAAATTAAAAAGGAATAAAAGAAGAAGGAGAATTACAACATTATTTACAATAACAAGGAATAAAAATAATTCCTAGGCCAAAAATAAAAATTAAAAAGAAATGAAATAGAAGATGAGCATAGAATTTGCAGTTCTAGGAACTCAGAGGCTTACCCTTGCTGTATGAATCCACTTTGGCGTATCCGTTCGATCCCCGGGAGTGTTTCTCGTTCGTTTTGATTTAATTGTAGTTTAATGTAAAAAAAAAATTGTTTGGTTGGAAAATAAAGTGTTTATTTATCCAAAAGATAATCAGACTCGGGTTCTAAATTTGTTTTAGACCTGAGAATATCTGAGGATTTAAGAAGAAAAGATGGAGAAATTTGATTAAAAGATGAAGAAATTTGGGATCCATTTAGATCCGAGAAAAAATTAGAAGAAAGTAAGAAATATTGTTTGTATTTTTTTTATCTGACAAAGAGGATTTTCTTTGAATTTTTCCAGCCCCCTTCAATCCAAAAAGGTTCGACTATTTATAGAAAAATGTCCCGAAAAATCCAAAATAGAAAGAATGTCTGGCGAGGCCTCGCTAGACTCTTGGCGAGGCTGCCTCGCCAAGAGGTCTGGTGAGGAAACCTCGCCAGGAGGCCTGGCGAGGCTCACCAGGATCCTGGTGAGGTTGGCCAATCCTTTGGGGAGCCGTGCCTCGAAAGTATAGGCGAGGCGGGCTCCGGATTCTACTTCCAGTTGCGTTTTCAAATTTTTTTTGTGTATTTTTATATTTTTTAGTTAATTTTTTGAATTAAAGTCCTTTTTAATTCAGAGATGAGGAAGAATCCCATATGAAGATCGTCGGACGGTCGAAAATAGTGTGATTCGAGGATAAATATCCCGAAAAGCCATCATCATTGAACGCGCGAGTTAGTACAAAATCCCGTGCTCACAGCCGCCCCTCATGTGGTAATTGTTGGTTGTATAACCAGTATTATCACACGAAAAGAGCGGAGGGATTGAGAATATACTTGACCGGTGCGGCTGGTGATTTCTTATTCCCAATTGGTGATGACATGGGCCTTCCTTTCTAGCATCGTGTCTACATGGGTTGTCCGTTTCCTTCTTCGAAATCCCTTAGGTACTTGATGCTCCTTGTGGGCTGGTCGACCGTTTCTTTTTGCGGCGTCCATGTTATAGTCGGTAACCGTTTCATTCTCCGGTTGATAAATGAGACTTTTTCTTTCTTCAGCCATCGAGATAACCGTTTCCTTCTTCGGTTATATTTTGAATTTCCTTAATAGGATGTTGACTTGCTTCTTGTAACAAATAAGAGAAAAGATAATGTTAATATATTTGATGGTCATTGTTTTAATTATTTGATTGAGTTTATGCGAAGCAAAAATTTTTACCCCTTCAATAAAAAATTAAAACATAATAAGTAAATAAGTTTAATAAGAAATAAGGGGTTTCCCGAAAACCGCTGCGTTTTCTTAGGAGGCTTTTGTGGCGTTGTAACACTAAATTTAGGCTTGAATGGGCCGTTGTCTTGTTTATAGGTCCCTTATGTGGAGATGGAGGTTCTTGTATATTGGGATGGTGTTGCCCTGGTTTGGCATCGTCTTTACCTGTAAATGACGTGATGCGAATGTAATGTATGCATGTTTTTATGCATGAACAATATTTATCATATGATGTATGTTCATTTGTTATAGGCGCTGTGGGCTTCATTCATTGAAGAGCCTTCTCTTATGCTGGTGTATGGTTGCCCCTATGACTTGTCTTGTTAGGGATTCCATGGACGACTCCCTCAAAGTTACGACCATGGGTTCGTTGAATTAGGTTCAAGTTCATAGCTTGGATTTGATTTGAGGAGAGTCTGGATGAATTGTTGATCCCACATTGTGTCGGCGTTGATCGCTTGGAAGCCGTTTTCCTGATGAGTCATTATGTATTATTCTGATGATGAATTTAATATTGGTTCTAATTTCTATATAGATCGCCCTTGCGGGTTTTCAATCTTTCGAACCTTGTCTTAATTTTTGCCAGGACCACCTTTTCAGGTTTTCAATCCAGGAGACTCATTTTTCTTTATTTTTTTCATTTTTTTTGGATGTTTACTTGCGATATTCTACTATTGGCATGCAAGCAATCAAGATAAGCATATGCATAAAGATTCAACAAAAATGATAATTCATTGATGAACTTAACAGGGGTATAAATGTTTCAAATGATTTGACTCCTACCATTAGTTAGCCTTTTCAGATTTTCTAACCAATGTGGTTCTATCGATGTCCTAAGTTTTGCCTGAGCCGCCCTTTTAGGGTTTTTAACTTAGCGGACTATTCTTGTTGTGGTTTGAAAAGAAGCCCTAATTTTTTCTCAACTAACTGAGTGTTAATTGACAGGCTAATCTATATTATTCGTACTGCTTTTTATTGATTTATTTCTTTCACATATGCATGATAGCAATTGTGTAAGACTTGGTAGATCAGTCTATCAGTCAAAGTCCATGTCCACGACTTCATTTGTTGTCTAGTTCAGCGTTTCTAATCGATTGGTTGGTGCTCACGCCACTTTGCTGGCTTGAGGTGTATGTGATGATGGGTCTTGATGATTGCCCCACAAATAGTAGCGAGCTCTATGAAGGAACTGTTAACATGTTCAACAATCTGACACCTTTCTTTCTTTAGCATTGACTCTTGTTTGAAATGATGGTGATCTGTGTGATGGAGTTATTCATGTGTTCAATGATCCGACTCCTTCTTTGTGACATTACTCCGGTTGTTTGATCTCATGAATGGTGGTGATGGAGTTGTTGATGTGTTCAACGATCTGACTCCTTCTTTGTGATGTTGCGCCGGTTGTTTGGTCTTGTGAATGGTTGTGATGGAGTTGTTGACATGTTCAATGATTTGTCTCCTTTTTTGTGATATTACGTCAGTTGTTTGGTTCCAACTTGCTTGGTCGACATTTTAGCCTTATTCGTTCTCTTGGTTGAGTCGGTGGACGTTTCATGCTTAGAGATCTTTCCATTGATCTTTCATCCTTATACGATGAGGCAATTGCTATCACGCGTTGTCTAAGTACATGTATTTGTCTCTCACTTTATCTCAAGAGTCAAATCATTTGAATTTTTGGGGAATCCATTTACACCCAAATTAATTTCATGAAATGATGTGTCACATGTGCTAAAAACATTATGAATATGTTTATGAGAATGCGTGATGTCATTGATAAAATATCAAGCAAATAAACAAAGTTTAATTTATTCAAAATTCAAATGCCACGTGGACAAAGTAGCTGAAAGCTAATTTATTACATAATTATTCATCATGGGTTAGTACCCCTCATGTGCATCGATGGATTAGAAGTGCTCCATCCTCTCTGCCTTTTCAAACACTTCTCGATAGCTAGAAAAGCTATCAGATCCGAATTTATTTCTGTATGGTGGTAGTGCACCGTCTAGCAACTTTGTTATCATCTCTGGTAGGGTCAAACGAGTCTGCAACTTGACTTGTGTAGCCATCCAACGCGTATAGTAGGATTTGAAGTTCTCACCCTGCCTTTGCCTTATAGCCTCCAGATGTTGCATTGTGGTTTCCATTTGAGAGTTGAAACCATAATGCCCCAACATAGCTTGAGCGAGGCTATTCCAATTGGTAGCTATGTCTAGTGGAAGGTGGCAGTATCATTCGTTGACCGGGTGGCCTAAGGTGGCGATGAAGAGCTTAGCCATCATTCGATCGCTGACCCTCAATGCTCTCATCATTGTCTGATAATGCGTTAAGTGAGCACACGGGTCTCCAGATCCTACGTACTTCTCAAACTGCGGCATTGCGAAGTTTGGGGGTAAGCTGTCTTCATCCCCGACTATCGATTGTGCAGGGTACGTGTTCCTTAGGTGGCCACCGTGAATGGCGAAGAACTGTTACCATAGTTCCACCATTCCTGGTTGTTGAAGGATGGCGTTCCCTGCGCTTGGATAAGAGCCATATTGCCCCTGGGGATATGCCACAAAATGGGGCAGTTGAGGTGCCTGGAACTGTGAGGTGACAAATGTACTCCAGTTGGGAATAGGCTGTTGGGTCACTCCTTGGTAGAAAGGCCCTGGTGCGAATGTCGGCTAGATAGTTTATCCAGGGAAGAATTGACTTTGGTTCAGCTGACTTTGCCCTGCCCCCAACTGATTAATGGTAGTAGGAGGTAGGGGCATATTGAGTGAAATAGGAGGTCCCCCTGTCGGATTGACATTGTTAAGGGTGACCTCCGAGCTGGACACTACATTCTAGGTCCTCTCGAGGTGTTGGCAAATGAGCGTAGCTAGCTGTTCGCTGTTTGCAAAGGCCTTTATGGCAGCTGCAATCTCGGCGCTCACCGACGACTGCTGAGAACTTTATCCTGTAAGGATAGGGTGATCTTCCCTTACACCTTCTCCTTGTAGATTGGCTATAATTGACGTGCTCTGAACTGAATCCGAGTCTGAACCCGAGTCCTCGCTTGAGTCAGTGTACAGAATCCCCCTTCAGATTGGCCATAATTGGGGAAACGCGGACCAGGTGGCGAGCAGGCCTCTTCCAAGCCCCCCTTTCTACATGAGTAGAATATTAGACCATGCATGTAAGATTCATGATATGATTCATGATGCAGGTAATGCATGAGATTTTTAATGTTATGGCTGCATTCACAAGGGGTTAGCATGCCATGATGTGAAATAACATGTATGTCAATCCATTTGAAATAAACTGGTTAGTTAGGTAAACATGTGGCAATGAAAATCCAACAACGGGGGTTGGATTTGAGATTTGTACAATGTCGGTGTGACATCATAACATGAGAGGTGTGAGTGAGGTGACTAAGTTACCTGTGTGGTAATAGGTCAATGGTTTGAGGTTTTGTACTATGACTAGGTCTCATGGAATGAGGAGGTCAAAATTGTTTCGGGTAAGCGGTGTGACATACCCTAATAAAATGAAAGCAACTACCGTATGTAGCTATCTAATGAAAGATTTGGTTATTTCGCCCAATTAGGGCAGAGTTTCGGATACCTGTGTGGTCATCACTATTTGAGGGTATGTGGTGATACGTGAATTATTGCCTCGTGTGGGTGAATGATTCGAGTATGAAGCGTATACCCTTGATGGTAAGGTAAGTAAGTTCGCTCCATGTGGGCTTAGGTTAGGATTTCGACTGGGATATCCTTTAATGTGGGAAAAATGGTTTTGGGTAGGTATTTACCCCGTTTGGGCTTTTGGTATGTATAATTACCCTGGAAAGGCTGTGAGTTGGATGTTGAGTGGACATCTAATGGGTAATGTGGTGGATATATTAATGCCCCTTGTGAGCTAAGTGTCAGATGCCAAGTGGACATCACGTAGCAAAAGGAATGTATGTTTGCCATATGCAGGCTAATAGCGGGATGTCAAGTGGACATCTCGCTGAAAAGGGGTAAGTGACATCCCTAAGTGGTTTTATGTTATCCTAGGGTGACATGATCTATAGAGTCAGTTGTGCCTAAGTGTATATGATATTGATGATGATAACAGGATATGTACATTTAATATCGTGAGTGTGTGCGTTCAAGTGTCTGCACAAAAATTCATGGTTAGTATGACATTTGTACAATGACAAATATACAAGTAGCACATAGCATGCAAAGTCATATCTTCCAACCATACAACTCCCGCATGTAGGGTTTTTTTGTTAGTCTCCATCCTAAGTTTGGTTCATCTTAGTATCATGAAGATACAAAGGAGAGCACCTGTAGGAAAATATAATGCATGATCGTGTGTTCGGGTAACACCCTAGGGGAAATGCCTATGGTTTATTTACATGAAGGTTACAAATGGGTTGTTGATGTAGAAGGTTCTTGTTGCGCTAAAATACACTCCAAGCCTCTCCCTAAATGGGTTAAGGGAGGTATATGCGATATGGTACCAAGTGCTCCACCCGCTTGAGTACTATCTTTTCTTAGGGAGGCAGATTAGTACAAGAGAAAGCTTCGCGGTAATAAGGGTACCTTAATCTTATGGGCTAATCCCTTCTACTGCAATGCATTATTATGAATAGTTCATAATTAAGAGAAAACGAAATAATGTGAGCAATAATTTTCGGCACTTATCCAAAATCTAAAACCATTGAAAAACAAGTTGTAGAAAAATCCCCAGCGGAGTCGCCACTATGAGCAGGCGACACGGAGCGATGGGCCGAGAGCGCGCGATTTCATAGGCGCGATCCACCGGGGTGTTTAGAAAGTGAAAAGCACCGGGTCGGGGACCCGGGAAAAAGGTTTGAAAGAGAAAAGGTGAAAATGTTTTAGATCGGTTCGAACCTGAATCCGCCATCTCTTAGTGTGGAGTCGCCACCTGGATTAGCTCTTTCTAGGAATTAGAGTCCTGTGACGCTTAACATCTGGGGGACGGCCCACCAAGACACAGAGATTCGGGTCCGGGATAAGTTGCTTATTTCTTAAGTGATCACATTATATTACATCTACAGAAAACCGTATTCTCTTAGTTATGCATATTTGCTCTTAGGTTGTTTTTCGAGTTTACATGCATGATTCACGTATAGATAAAGCAGTAAATCCATCCAGAATGCAAAATAATAAATAATCCACAAAGTAGTAAATAAATGCGGAAAATAAAATTACAAGGCTTTCAAAAAATCGGAGGATGCAACCGCCCGCTACCCTATTAATTACATTTCCTCGAAAATATGTGCAATACCCGAAGGAAAAAATAAAAGCCTAAACATACATCTAACCAGCATCCACAAAGGTTAGCACAAGGGATATCACATATGTTCGATTTGATTTTAGCAAGGCCCGTGTGGCCTAATTAAAACAACGAAGATTTTAAAGTTGTTAGTTTAAATAAAAATAGTTCATTTTTATTTACAAGTACGTTGGTCAATTTATGGTAAAAGGTGAGGTCTGTTATCCAGGAATATGTTTTATTCCCTTCATGGGGTATTCTAATACAAAAATTAAAAAGAAATAAAAGAAGAAGGAGAATTACAACATTATTTACAATAACAAGGAATAAAAATAATTCCTAGGCAAAAAATAAAAAATAAAAAGAAATGAAACAGAAGATGAGCACATAATTTACAGTTCTAGGAACTCAGAGGCTTACCCTTGTGGTATGAATCCACTTCGGCGTATCAGTTCGATCCCCGGGAGTCTTCCTCGTTCATTTTGATTTAATTGTAGTTTAATGTAAAAAAAAATAATTGTTTGGTTGGAAAATAAAGTGTTTATTTATCCGAAAGATAATCAGACACGGGTTCTAAATTTCTTTTAGACCCGAGAATATCTGAGGATTTAAGAAGAAAAGATGGAGAAATTTGATTGAAGGATGAAGAAATTTGGGATCCAAAAGTGTTTTGGATCCGAGAAAATATTAGAAGAAAGTAAGAAATATTGTTTGTATTTTTTTTATCTGACAGAGAGGATTTTCTCTGAATTTTCCCAGCCCTCTTCAATCCAAAAATGTCTGACTATTTATAGAAAAAAGTCCTGAAAAATCCAAAATAGAAAGAACGCCTTGCGAGGCCTCGCCAGACTCTTGGCGAGGTTGCCTCGCTAATTTGGCGATGCAGGCCTCGCTAGGAATCTTGGCGAGGCCTCTCCAACCTGGCGAGGAAACCTCACCAAGAAGCCTGGCGAACTCGCCAAACTACCTGGCGAGGCTCGCCAAGGTCTGGCGAGGTTGGCCAGCCCTCTAGCGAGCCGTACCTCTCCAAGTATAGGCGAGGCGGGCTCCGGATCCGGCTTCCGGTTGCGTTTTCGAATTTTTTTGTGTATTTTTATATTTTTTAGTTAATTTTCTGAATTAAAGTCCTTTTAAATTCAGAGATAAGGAAGACTCCCATATGAAGATCATCGGATGGTCGAAAATTGTGTGGTTCAAGAATAAATATCCCAAAAAGCCGTCATCATTGAACGCGCGAGCTGGTACAAAATCCTGTGCTCACAGCAAGTTTAACTAACAAACTAGTATAAATAAGAGAAGTAGCTCTCAATATAACTCTAACAAATACTCTTTAGTTCAATATAGGAAATTTTCAATTTTTTCTTCAATTTTATCATGGAATCAGAGCAAGATGGTTAGGAAGAAGAAATCAAAGGCCAATACTTTTGAAACTAGAAATCTGAGATGTTAGATCAAATGAAGAAATTCATTTGAAGCTTTAGAAAGAGAAGAAGACAGTTATCAAGGAGAAACTTCAATAATTAAGAAACGGGAAAGATGAACAATACAGAAAAAAATCATGGATGAAATGACAATCCAGTAGCTATTTTGATCAGCACTTTAGTAAGAAACAACAATTATTTCATGTGGAGGCATGCTATACAAAGAGCCTTGATAGTCAAGAATAAATTGAAGTTTATTGATGCTGATTCAAGGCCTCCAACAAAGGATTCAGTAGAGTTTGATGCTTGGAAGGAAACAGATTAATTGGTGATAGCTTGGATCTTGAATGCTATACATAAAGATTTCTCAGAATCTTTTGTATTTGATACTTCGATAAGAGCTCTATAAAAGGATCTAGAGTAGAGGTATGGTGATAATAATTCACCTATGTCTTCCAAAGTTAAGAGACAATTATGAATAACAATGTAATGTAATCAGTCAGTTTGCTCTTATTTACTACATTAAAGAGACTTTGGGATGAATTTCAGCTACTTAGGCCTATACCTGAGTGTCAATCTGGAGCTATTGATGATTGCACTTTTAATGCTTTTAGGAGAGTAACTGATATAGTTGAGGAAGATCATTTAATGGAATTTTTGAGTGGATTGAATGAACATTATGAACATGTGATTAATCAAATACTCTTGACTAACCCACTGCAAACTATTAAAAAAATATTTTCTATGGTTATGAAAATTGAAAAGAAAAAGGAAGTGGTGAGTGAAACTGCCTTAAGTTTGCAAGTTTCTCAACAAGAAATGGAGGAAAAAATAATCAAAATACTAAAGGAGTCAATTATGATCCAACAATGAAGGTTAATTTAGCAAAAGTTGGAGAGATTGATAGAAGTCAGTTTATATTGTGATTAGTGCAAAAGATGTAAGCATTCAAGAGTAGAATGTTCCAACATCGTGGGATATTTTTATTGGTGGGGTGAAAGGAAAAGAAAGAAAATGAAAGGTATGGTATCCGTAGAGGAAAGGCAAATTTTCTACAATTATTGGCAAAGCTAATGCGGCATAAGAAAAACTCAAGATTTCTCCAATTTCATAGTTTGACACTGATGAGGAGGAAGAAAGTGCAGACACAAATCACATGATTTAAGAAACTGTACATGATGATGAAAGGAAAAGGCAATAACAAAGCTGAAAATGAAATTGATTTCTCAGCTTTTGCTGGTTTCTTAGGATTCTCTTGTAACATAACATGTTCTCTTAAAGATCATAAAGAGACAGCAACTAGCTCTTATTGGATAATTGATAATGGTGAAACTAGTCATATGTTTCTATCATTATTACTATTCTAATCTTATACATCGGTACAGAAAATATATATGTTTTGTTTCCCAAAGGCAAGAGTAAGAAAATATAGCATAAAGGAGATATACAACTTTATCCTGTTTTGAAATAGAAAGAAGTATTACACTTTCTAGCTTTCAAATTCAACATGTTATCTATGAGGAATTTATTAAGTCATTTAAGTATAATAGTGACAATCTACTTAAGTTGTTGCTTGTTGCAGGATCAGACTACAACGAATGTAGTAATAGTGAGAATATACACTGATGGATTATACTAACTCACAAAGGAGTCATTTTTTTTCCTGAAAATAGTTCTAGATTTCAAGTGCTAGCTAGTATGATGAGAAGGATATATTAGCTAATAGTTCAATTTCAATATCTTGTAATGTGAAAATACCAAACATATGGCATTTAAGGTTTGGTCATGTATTTGGGATAGTGCTACAACATGTACCGGTTGTCAATATAAATAAAGATCATGAAAAATGCATTATTTGTCCAATGGCCAAACAACAAAGAGTGTCCTTTCCAAGTAGCAAAATTACTACTACCTATTGACTGCAAATGTTCCATTGCGATTTGTGGGGCCTTATAAAATACCATCAGTCACGGGAGTAAAATATTTCCTAACCCTTGTTGATTATTACAACAAGATGACATGGGTTGTACTTCTATAAATCAAAATAAAGGTCTATAGGTAAATTGGAATTTTCCTTAAAATGATTAAGAATCTGCTTGATGCGAAAGTACAAGTCATACGAAGTGATAATGGATCTGAATTTACAAACTCAAAATGCAGATCACATTTCAAGGATTATGGAATAAATCACCAGCAATCTTGTCCACACTCCATGACAAAATGGAGTGGTGGAAAGAAAGCATAAACAATTCTTAAATGTGGTAAGATCACTATTGTTTCAAGCATATATGCCCAAAAGATTTGGGGGAGAAGTAGTATTGATGACTTTCAACATTGTTGATGTCTTTCCAATGAACAAATTGAAGTGGAATACACACCCACAAAGATTTCTCCAAAAGATAAGTATATTACAATAAATTCCATGTTTTTGAAACTCTATGTCACTATATAAATATGGTAACACAGAAAGATAAGTTCTCAACAAGAGCTCATGCTACAGTTTTTATTGGATTTTTCAAGGGACACAAGGGATACAGACTTTATGACTTGAATAACTACAATTTCATTGTCAGAATAAATGTTGTTTTCATAGGAGATCAATTTCCCTTCTCAAAAGATTTTGTGTCAATTACTAGAAATGATTACATTAATGTAGAAATCCATTCAAAGAGGGATACTAAGACATTATCATCTCAAAACAACATACACTCTTACTTCCATTTATCAAGGACTTGTCAATCATCAACAACAATTCTTTGCCAACATAGTGAGTGTTAAGGAGTCTAAGAATTATATTGAAGCCTGCAAAGATCCATAATGGAAAAGGATTTATAAGCTTTAAAATAAAACCATACATGGATTCATGCTCAATTATCATTGGGAAAATAGAAGTTAAAGGAAAATGGGTCTAAAGAGTGAATTATACACCCACATGAAATGTAGAAAATGTATAAAGATAGGCTTGTTGCCAAGGGATACAATCAAATACAGGGCATTATATGTCATGAATCTTTTAGTCCTGTTGCTAAAAATGTGATTGTAAGATTATTATTAGTAATAGCTGTTGAAAAAGGCTTGTATGTTTACCAAATTGATATTAACAAGGCATATTTGCATGGTTACATTGATGAAGATTTATATCTCAAGCCACCACCTAAGTATGAAAAATTCCCATAGGGAATCATGTGCCAATTAATCAAGAGTCTCTATGGTCTGAAGTAGGTTAGAAGATAATGGCAAAGAGAAATATCAAAAAAGCTACTTGATTTTGATTTTAACAAATCTATAAATGATCATTGCTTTTTTATAAGAATTATAAATGTTGGAACAGTAACATCTTTGGCAATTTATGTTGATGATATACTTATAACAAGCACTAAAGAAGAAGGATTAGAGGAAGTGAAGTCTTATTTGCATAACTCTTTACAATAAAAGATATAGGAGAAGTGAAATACTTTCTCAGGATTGAGATTACAAGGGAAAAGGAAGGCATGGTTTTAACTCAAAGAAAGTATATATTGGAATTAAATGCAGGCTTGACTAATGCTGAATCTGCTCCTAATCATTTTGCAAACTGCATTTGGGGGAAAACTTAGTGATCTAGAAAAATATAGAAGAATTGTTGGTAAGTTATTGTACTTGAACTTTACAAGACCTGATATAGCATATGTCAACCAATAGCTCCGCCAATTCATGCAGCAACCTGAGAATCATCACCTTGAAGTAGCAATACATATATGGATTTATTTAAAGGGAACCGAAGATCATGGCATTTTATACAAAAAAAGCTAGTGAAGATCTCAAACTTATAGCATATAGTGATGCTAATTAAAGTGCTTGTCTGACGTGTGTCGAATTCGTCAAAAATAAAATAAAACCAGTTCCACCAAAACAATGTGTACTTGCGATACCGGTAAGTGGGATAGTCTCCTTAGGGACTTACGTAATCAATTTTATTCGACTATTTGACTTGAAAATTTGCAATAAAAAATAAAAACAGGGGGTTTGAAGTTGTTTAGAAATCAACAATATATAAATTTGAAAAGTTGAAAATTGCAAAGAGTAAGAATACGATTTAGAGATGTCTTCCGACTAAGGATGCTTTCAGCTTGATATCAATCGATCACAGGCACGAAACGTAAATTTCTTGAATTTATCAGTCAGTTAGTTTAATCATGATAACACAATTAATAAAATCTTTTTCCAAATACAAGAATGATAGTAGATAGTTAAATCATTTACTCTCAATTTTGAAACGCACTTGCAGATAGCTGACAAGGTTTAATTCCAAAAAGGCTTTACGTGTAAGAACCAACTTTCATTCAAAACTTTATGATCGCAAAAGGAAAAGTATTAATTCAAATCCAAGCAAGAAACTTTTAGAAGAATTTGTTTGTTGCAAATTTTCTATTATATCATGATAGCATAAACATAATAGAATAACAATATGTTCATCCTTTCGATAAACAACAACCCGAATTAACGAAATAAAAAGGTAAATAATGGAAATATTACCGGTATGAACTCGAAAATTGAAATTCAAAATACAAATAAGAACAAGCCTCACGATCGATAGTAGCTTCAACTAATTCTCTTAGTCGAAAGAATTATAAACTTAGCTACGCATAGTTTGATTAAAAACTAAAATTGACATTCAAATCAAACAAAACATAAAACAATTAAAGATCACGATGTTGCTGGATGTAGCTTCGTTCCCAAAAAACTAGATGCCTTCTTGCCAAGATATCAGTCTTTTAATAGGAGAGAAAATCTAATCTCCTAATTAGGCAAGAAGTCTAACTAAATTAAAACATTGAAATCCCTTTGGTTTAAATTCCTAAATTATCTACTAAAAAGAGTATAAATAATAAAATGACAAAATAGGAGGTTCGTAATTAAACAGTAAGTCTTCTATTGGAATCCAGTTGATCGAGTAATTCCAGATTTGCCTCTCTTCGCAGCCCTTCAACCTTGACTCCAGGCTAACTTCAGACAGTTGCTGCTCTTTTAACTCTAGTATTAACTTTGACTACAGGCTAACTTTATTTCCTTGAGATTTGTTTAAAGAATCGCCCAACATCTAAGTATACACAGTTTAACAACAAAATCAGTAGTAAACCATTCCAATAGATAGGACAATTGACAATAAAACATGTTGCATTTCTAAGTTATCAAACTCCCCCACACTTACCTTTTGCTTATCCTCAAGCAAACATCAAAGATCAGAAAAGAAATGAATTTAAACCAAATAAAGATTTCATTGACTTTCCCAAAATGTGACTTTTTTCACCAAAAATTTTGCAGAATTCCTTTTTAAGCTCTAAACACCCAACTAATTAATTTTCTTAAAAACATATTTCACCTAGTTCAGAACTCAATCTCTCTCAAGAGTTAAAAGCTAAAATTATTCCATCCTTACTATATGTTTTGTTCTGTGGGACCCCTAGACACATATTTTTTTGATTTTTTTTCCTTCATTTTCATTTTTTATCTTTTTCATATTTCCATTTTTTTTCTTTTTGCTTCTTTATTTGCGAAAATTGAAAACCTATGGAAGGGACGGTACCCGATTGCTAGTCGAGCATGGCTCTTCCTTCTAGCCATCCTATGGGAAAGTCATCACCCGGTTGCTAGCCGAACAATGATTTCCCTTCTAAAACAAAAATAAAACCTATGAAAGAGTCATCACCCAGTTGCTATCAGAGCAATGCTATTTCTTCTAGACTCAAAGCATAAATCAAAACCACCAATTACACATATATACGGAAGGAAATGCATTTTGAATCATTTAATAATTTTAGAACAAGCTGAGACTTTACTAGATGACTTTCAGAATGTAATTGATTGGGATCTTTATTTCTTAAATCAGCTTTCAATGCAAAAAGTTTGGTTAGGAAAATCAAATTCAGGAACTAGTTTATTTCTATCTATCTTTGTTATTCTTTTCCTCTAAATCTCATCATGTCTTTGATTCAAAATTGAAAAACAAATTCAAAATTTTTCTTTTTTAGGTTGCTTGAAAATATGACAGCAGATAACTTACAAAAAGAAATAAAATCCCTTCCCCACACTTGAAGGCAGAAATGCCCTCATTTATACAAAAATAGAATAATGAAGAATAAATAAAAAATTTGAAGGTAAGGCTAATAGTCAATAGAACCTGGTGGGGGCAGCCTACATAAGCTGTTGCGAAAGCACCAGCTGCTGGAGAAGCGCAACCATTTGACCATGTTACTCGGTTTGTTGCTTCAGGAGCGCGATCATTTTTTTTGTTGTTGAATGATCGTTTCTTGTTTATTGATTAATGAACGGTCCAAAGGTGTGGCATCGACTATCGCAGGTTCTTTAAACACAACGTGCCCTTTCGGCTTAGTCTCAATCAAATCCATGTTAGTCAAACTTTGCAAATTCAAAGGGGACATAGAGAAAACATTTCAAAAATCCTTGAATTCTAAGTCAAAATGGTTTTGGTTTACTGCAAATTGAGTGACTAAATGACAGCCTGCTCGTCCTTAGCTACAGATTTCAGTTGAATTGCAACCCAATATCCCAAGTTAATGTATTTCTTATAAAACATCCCCCATAAAAAGAAAAGCTCAGCCTTGGACACTACCGAAGAATTTTTAGCACGACCCGAAAAAACAAAAGCCAACAAACGATGCAAATATTTAAGCACATAATCAGAAAAAGCAGCATCAGTAGAACCACTCTGGTCGTAGACTCCAAACTCTAAATTGCATAATTCCCTATAAAATTTAGCATCCTTAAACTCAGCGGGAAAATCACAAAAACCAACCCTATAAGTCTCAGACATAGCAAAATCCTCAGTTATCAAACCTAAATGGATGTTAAACTTAGTAATGCTAAGGTTAAAGTATTCACCACAAATAGAAAATTCAAGCATACTTGGAGCATCAACATCAATTGGCTTGTTCTTAGGGTGGTGGAAACTAAAACTTCCGTAAAACTCCTTGATGAGTTCCCTAAAATAGTCTAAGTGCATCCCGAAGAATTGACCCCAACCAACATTATCAATATACTCCCTAACCCGATTCTCAACTCCTACACTCATAAGAGACTCAAAATGGAAAAATTTTAAGGGCTTAAATGTAGGGAATCTTACCTGAGAGTCGCTCGGTCCCCCTTGTGCTAGCCGAGCCTTTTTTATTAGGCATACTCTTTGCACTAGTGATTGTTTCTATATCTTTAGGTCTAGAAAGCCCATTGATTTTTCTACTTTTGGATTTCGGGGGGGCTGATTCTGCTCTTGGGGTTTCGTTGGAGGAAACTTTTGACCGGGTCCTAAAAGAAGGAGGTGGTGTTGGTTCTTGAGTCGCGGGGGAGGGCTTGGTGGCTAATTTCTTCACCAAAATTTTTCTTTCTTCCCAGTTTTGGCAGATGGATGGGGATATGGTGGCAGTTCTCCAGCAGGTTGTTCGGGATTGGTTGGTTGGGCATTTGCGCCATCGATTGAGGAAGCTCGTCTCTTTCTCTAAAAGGACCTCACTGGAGAACCTTCAAAGGGGATAAAGAATGAACCCAATAATGGTTCGATGGTAACTTTAGGGGTATTTTCCTATGGTGAGTGAGATGGTAGTGGTGGAGGCAATTTCAATTGAATGTTGGAGTTGCACATTTGGTTCAATGGGAAAGAGGGTTGCGAGGCTGTTTGGGAAGGGGCTTGTAGCGGTGCTCTGTAAGAGGGGGTTTTGGTTTACGCCATGAGAATGAAACTGATGGTGGTTTTGAATGAAAAGGGGTGAGAAGCGATTTGGTGGTGGCCGAGTGCTTTGGAAGAGGGAATAAAGGTGGAGAAGATGGGGACTATAAGTGCGATGATGTATTTGACTCTGATTGATTGCATGTTTCTGGTGAGAACTCCGATTGTTGAGGGTTGGTTTGGGTGGGACGCGATAAGTGAGGTTATTTTGGGAAAGAGGTGGTGGCGGGGCTTGGTCTCGGCAAGAGGGGTTTTGGACAGTGGTAGTGGGTTGGGTTGAGAGTGAGAACGAAGGTGGAAGAGAGTTAGGGATTTGTTTTGAGGGATTTGGAGATTTTGGGTGAAAGGGTTAATTGAATGGGTGAAACAGCTTGGGTATTGGGTATTTGGATTTTGGGTTAACGGGTATTTGAGTTTTGGGCCAATGGGTATTTGATTCAAATTAGTAAAAATTGTTAATTAACACCCATGGGTTAAAGAATTAATCCATGTGACCCGTTTAGCATTTAATTGAGAAAAGCAATGAAAGTCCAACCTTATACCTGTAAACTAAACAAAAAAAATATCAGACTGGATTAAGATGGAAGACAAATAGTAAAAATTAAAAAATTGAAAAGAAATAAATTTTAGTTAAATTAAAAAGAATAAGGATTGGAATGGGTTAGGAGTGAGTCACTCCTAACACCGAGCTGCCTCCCAGTAGCGCATATATTTAATGTCGTTAGCTCGACATTACCTCTGCCTCTTCACGGTTCGGAGCTTGGTTCTTTGGAGCTGAAATTATCAAAACCTACTTTCTGAAAACCATCATAAAATGGTTTGAGATGGAACTCATTAACTTTGAAAGCTTCATTAGTTTCCAAACATTTAATCTCCACTACACCATCAGAAAAACATTAGTAACAATAAAAACTGAATCCTTCCACTTACACTGCAATCTTCCTAAAAATAATTTGAGCTTGGAATTTTGAAGTAAAACTTTTTGCCCAACTTGAAATTGGTTCATGTAAAGTGTTGCATGATCATCAAAAGGTTTTGCCTCTTTGGTATAAAACTTCGAATTCACATTAGCCTTTAGCACTTTTGAATCATGCATCAAATAATCATCAATACTCATAACACACATACATGTTCATGTTAAATTTCACAAGTTCATCATCAAATTCCATGGACAAAGTTCATAATTGTACATCAATTTTAGTGCCAACAGTAATGAGAAATGGTCTACCTAGCAACAAATCATGACAGTAAGAGAGATTTTCATTGCCCATATCCAAAACATAAAAATCAGCAGGAAATATTAAAAGATCAACTTGCACAAGGACATTCTCCAAAACTCCTTCAGGATAAACCGTAGACCTATCAACAAGTCAAAGGACTACATTAGTTGGGTTTAATGGATTAACTCGCAAGGTCTTATAAACAGACAAAGGTATAACATTGATAGAAGCTCCTAAATCACACATAGTACAATTAATGTTCACACCTCCTATTTTACATGGGATAGCGAAAATACCTTGGTCTTTGCATTTTTTAGGTAGTTTCTTTTGAAGAATAGCTGAAACATTTTTCCTAACTTGTATCCTTTCATCCCCATTTAATTTTCTTTTGTTCGAACATAAATCTTTAAGAAATTTAGCGTATTTGGGAATATGTTTAATAGCATCAAGGAATGGAATGTTTGTTTCCAAATTTCCAAAGATTTTCATAAGTTCGTCATCCTCCTTTTCCTTCTTAGTCATAGACAACCTTTCAGGAAAAGGGGGTTGATGGACTATAGACTCAGCCATTTTCAATTTGGACTCCTTGTTACTATCAATAATTATCTCATTCTTTGACTTTTCTGTTAATTTCGAATATAGGTTACGAAATCTACTTACCTTGGACTCCAGGTTAATAGAAATGTCAGATCTGTCATCGATAAATTCTTTTTCATTTTGAACATTTATAGCACAAACACTTATCCTTGGGTTAACTTCGGTTTGAGAAGGAAGCTTACCTTGATTTTCCAACTTACTCAATGTGGTCGCCATTTGACTGAGTTGGCTTTCCAAGTTTCAAATGCTTGCATCATTCTTTTGTTGAGATTTCACTAAGGTCACTATTATATCATCAAACGATGCAGGTGGTTTGTAGGCTGCTGGTTGGACATTTTGGTGGAAATCTTGTTATCTTGTCATGAGATTTTTAGGTGGATTTTAACCTCATTGCATATCTGAAATTTGGGTGATCTCGCCACCCCGGATTGTAAGTGTTAGAATAATGGTCATACCTCCTCTACTGCCTGTTGAATCCATCGATAGCATTCACCTTTTTTTCTCCATAGAAAGTGGGCACGAATCTGATGTGTGCCTGACAATAGAGCACAACTCGTAAGCGACAAATTAATCGTATTTCACTACCATAGATTTAACCAAGGAGGTGAGTTCAGCTAATCTATTATCAATGAATGAAGTGCTTACCTCATGAACTCTTCTCGGTTTGTGGGTTTGATACAGTTCACCAAAATGTTACATGCTTGCTGCCACGGTTGAGAGGAGTTTTTTGGCTTCTGCGGGTGATTTATCGATGAGTGTTCTATTGTAGGAAGCATTTACCAACCTCTTTTCTAAGGGCAGCAACTCATGATAAAAATATTTGACCAATCCCTTCTCGGAAATGTCATGACTCTAGCGTGCGTCTATCAATTTTTGGAATCGCTCCCAATATTCATTGAAGGACTTCATTTCCTTTTGTTTGATGGATGTAATATCCACACGGATTGCTATGGCCCTTCCTGCGTGAAAATATTTATTTAGAAAGGTAGATTCAAGGGTGTTCCACGAATCAATTGTACCTGCAGGGACATTGTATAACCATTCTATAGCGGCATCTTCTAGTGAGAATGGAAAAGCACTTAATAAAATTTGATCAAAAGAAACTCCCTGTGGCTTCATCTTGAAACAAACGGCATAGAGGGCCTTCAAATGTTTATTCGGGTCTTCTCTTTCAATCCCATGGAACCTCAGTAAGTGATGGATCAACCTCGATTTCAATTCGAAATTGGGTGGAGTTTCGGGCTTTTTGGTACAAAAATGAGGCATGTTAGGCCTTAGATTAGCTAGCTCAAGAAAAGTGTGGTTTTCTACTATCTCAAAGTTTCCGAGATCCTTCGATTTCAGACTATTTTCTTCGTCAGAATCGTGCTTGTCAAGGTTGAGTTTCAGCTCTCCTTTAGAGGGTGAGCCACGATTCCCTTATTTCGCTCCGTAATTCTCCTCAAGTTGCGAGCGGTCTTTTCAATTTCAGGATTGTAGAATTTTTCAATTCCACGATCAGTCCTGGTTATAAATCAAAACAAAATTAATTAGCAAATAAGTCCCTGGCAACGGCGCCAAAATTTGACGTGTGTCGAATTCGTCAAAAATAAAATAAAATTCGTTCCACCAAAACAATGTGTATTTGTGATAGTGGTAAGTGGGATCGTCTCCTTAGGGACTTACGTAGTCGATTTTATTCGCCTATTTGACTAGAAAATTTGCAATAAAAAATAAGAACATGGGGTTTAAAGTTTTTTAGAAATCAACGATAAATAAATTTGAAAAGTTAAAAATTGAGTAAGAATACGATTTAGAGAGGTCTTCCGACTAAGGATGCTTTCAGCTTGATATCAATTGATCACAGGCACAAAACGTAAATTTCTTGAATTTATCAGTCAGTTAGTTTAATCATGATAGCACGATTAATAAAATCTTTTTACGAGAATGTTAGTAGATAGCTAAATCATTTACTCTCAATTTTGAAACGCACTTGTAAATTGCTGACAAGGTTTAATTCCGAAAAGGCTTTAAGTATAAGAACCAACTTTAATTCAAAACTTTATGATAGCAAAAGAAAAGTATTAATTCAAATCCAACCATGAAACTTTTAGAAGAATTTGTTTTTTACAAATTTTCTATTGCATCATGATAGCATAAACATAATAGAATAACAATATGTTCATCCTTTCGATAAACAACAACCGGCCGAATTGATGAAATCAAAAAGGTAAACAATAGAAATATTGCCTATATGGACTCGAAAACTGAAATTCAAAATACAAATAAGAACAAGCCTCATGACTGATAGTAGCTTCAAGTAATTCCCTTGATCGAAAGAATGATAAACTTAGCTACGCATAGTTTGATTAAAAACTAAAACTAACATTCAAATCAAACAAAAAGTAAAAAAAAAAAAAAATTAAAGATCACAATGTTGCTGGATGTGTAACTTCGTTCCCAAAAAACCAGATGCCTTCTTGCCAAGATATCAGTACTTTAATAGGAGAGAAAATCTATTCTCCTAATTAGGCAAGAAGTCTAACTAAATCAAAACATTAAAATCCCTTTGGTTTAAATTCCTAAATTATTTAATAAAAAGAGAATAAATAATAAAATGACAAAATAGGAGGTTCCTAATTAAATAGTAAGTCTTCTATTGGAATCTAGTTGATCGAGTAATTCCAGATTTGCCTCTGTTCGCAGCCCTACAACCTTGATTCCAGGCTAACTTTAGATAGTTGCTACTCTTTTAACTCCAGTGTTAACTTTGACTCCAGGTTAACTTCATTTCCTTGAGATTTGTTCACAGAATCGCCTAACACCTAAATATACACAATTTAACCACAAAATCAACAGTAAACCATTCCAATAGATAGGATAATTGACAATAAAACATGTTGCATTTGTAAGTTATCATTGTCTCAAAATTAAAAAATCACTTACTAGGTTTTGTGTTTACTTAGGCACTATTACACTGTCATAGAAAACCAAGAAACAAGTTGTCATGAGTCGTTCTTCTTTGGAAGAAGCTAAGTACAGAAGTTTAACTCAAACATCTTGTGAGCTCAAATGGATAAGTCAAATATTAGCAGAGTTTGGGTTAGAAGTTCAAAAGCCCATATATCTTTATTGTGACAATAATGCACCTATAGCAATAGTTGAAAATCTAGTTTTTCATGATCGGATTAAGCATGTGGAGATTGATGTTCACCTCATCAAATAATTCATTAGCTATGTTTTGATTACCACATATCATGTATACTCAAAGCAATAGTTAGCAAATATTTTTACAAAGGGGTTAAGCTATTCACAAATGTTGGACTCACTTGTAAAAATTGGAATGATTGATTTGCAACAAGCTTCATCCAAAGGGTGTATTAAACTAGTGATCAGAAATGAAGCTTATTGTGGAATTTTGTGTTGTTGATCACAACCTCTAGCGGGGTAGTTTGTTGAGTTTGTTAGAGGGCTCACACACTTCACACATGTTCTTGATTTCAGCAAGCTTAACTAAAAACTAGTATAAATAAGAGAAGTAGCTTCTCATGTAACTGTAACAAATACTCTTCAAAATTCAATACAAAAAACTTCAATTCTTTCTTCAATTCTAATAAAATTTCAATCTCAACCATTAGTCTAAAACTTTTGTCAAAAAGAATTAACTTGCCAAATCATTTTCATAGCAACTCCTATTATAAAGGTTTTACTGTATACCTTGATGGATTTGATTTTTTATTTTGATATGTGCATTATGCTAAACTGAGAGTATTGAATTCAATAGAATATATATTGCATTGCATTCATTCCATAATTAATATTTGAGGACAAAAAATAAGTCGTGGACCAAGCCAAACAAATACATCAATCTAAGAGGTGGATAAGTCTACACAAGGGAAATGCCCAGGGTGAGCAAAGTTTGGTACGGTTCAAAAATCGAATCGAACTGAACCGAATCATTTAAAAGGAAATATGAGAACCGAAAATTTAATCGAAATATTTTGTTTAGATTTGAATTTCGATTTAGGTCGGTTTTGAATCGATATATATATATATATATATATATATATATATATATATATTTATATATATA
>CATIWQ010024825.1:0-41618 GCA_949673415.1 Euphorbia schlechtendalii
TTGCATAATAGAAATAGAATCTAATTCATTGAACTTTTTAACCGAACTAGAAGATGTAGATGCAACATGTGAATGATTAGGATTAGTAATACTTACTTGTGCTCTTTCCACTAGCCACATACTATTGTTGCTTACCATATCCTCTAAAAGTTTAAAAGCTTCTTGACTAGTTTTCTTCATGAGAGATCCTGTAGCCATAGCATCAATTGTTCCACTCGTTGCATGATTTATTCCATTGTAGAAAGTTTGCAGAATAACATTCTGAGGTAAACCATGATGAGGAAAAACTCGCTGGAGTTCCTTATAATGTTCCCAGACTTTGTATAAGGATTCACTATCTTTCTGGATAAAAGAAGTGATTTCTTTAATGAGTCTTGCGATTTTTGTTAAAGGGAAATATTTAGTCAGAAAGGATTGTGCTAATTGGTTCCAGGTAGTGATTGAATTTGGGGGTAATGAATTCAACCAAACTTTCACTTTATCATGGAGTGTAAATGGGAATAAGCGAAGTTTAATTGCTTCTTCAGGAACATTGGGCATTTTGAAAATATCACAGACTTCTAAAAAGTTTGCAATGTGAGAATTCGGATTTTCGTTGGGTAGACCATAATGTTGCACATTGTTGCTAATCATTTGAAGTAATGCTGGTTTTATTTCAAAATGATTCGCATCAATCGGTGGTCTAGTAATTCCTTGATTGTTACCATTGATGGTCAGAATAACATAATCCATAAGCCTTGGTTGAGGTTGATCCTAGTTTGGATTTGGATTTGGGTTTTCAACATGGTCTTGATTGTTAGCCATACTTGTTTCTTGTCTCTTATATTCTCGTCTTCTTGTTCAACCAAATCGTTCTATTTCTAATTCGAAAAATGCCACACTTTCTCCTGAACTACGCGTACTTTGCATGCACATGCTAGAAAGAAAAATCAAAGAATAAGCACGAAAAATATCTTAATAATAAGATAATATAAATAATAATAATAATAATAATAATATAAAAGGAAATAAATCTAAATAACATATAAAATATAATTTTCAAATATTAAATCTCTAAAACACAATTATCATCCCCTGAAATTTCTATCTCTTAAACGCACTTGCCTTCCCCGGCAACGGCGCCAAAAACTTGTTCGCCACTTTTCTACTGATAAATTTAATAGTTTGTTCACAAGATTCGGTAATATATCAATGGCACCAAAAAATTGTTCATGAAAAATATAGGTGTTGTCAATACCTCTTGTCAAATAGAAAAATGATGATAACTGCAAGTATATAGTTGTTATATAGTTTTAAAAGATATCGATCCCACAAGGAAGGACTAGTTTCAGAGATTGAAAAGGAAGATAAAATAAAGAAAATAAAATATATTTAAGTAAAGGTTAGGAAAGAAGGATTAGAATGAAAAATGAGTAAATATAGGTATGAAAGATTAGAGAACCTAAATATATAGATTTTCCCTACGAAATAAGGATAGCAGAGAAAGCATGCAAGTTCAACAAAGACGTTACGATTCACTAAACTAATCTAACAGACTCGATGCTAAATACCCATATGTTCAATTATTCACCATAGAGCAACACATGAAATGACTTTTCTAAACCTAGCGCAAATGAATCAAGATAATTATATAAACCTAGACAACGTCAATACTATGCTTAGTACGGGTCGCTCTCACATATCTATATTTAGCAAGTTACCATTCTAAAAATGTTGGCTCACTAAACAGCATTATATCATAGATTTACTGATTATAAATGATATTGTTAACCCTAAAATTACTCTTAAAATTAACTCCAACGCATATAACTCTATTAACATAAAAGACTTAACATGAAATAAGCATTATGACAAATAGACATATCATAAACTTCGAAATAGAAAGTATAAGTAGAAAACAAAGCAAAGTTGTAAGGTATGCAAGTGAAAACTAAAGTTGATCAAACCATATCCACTCTTTAATGGGAGTTATCAATTCCAACAATTCCTGCATCTGCTTTGAATTTGGTCTCGGCCCGTATAGAACCTCCACTAGGATGCTATTCTTTGCGAATGTCGAACAAATGAATATTGAAGAACGAAAACTTTTATTGATAAGTGATTTTCAAATACACTTATACAACAATCGCTTGAGAATATAGAGAAATCTAGTGATCGAAACAAGGATTCAAATCACTTAAACATTTTCTCACTAACACTTATGAATGTAGCGAACTCTCTATCTATGCACACACTATATTTCTCTATAATCACACTCTAATGTTCTCCTCTTTGGTGGTGTATGAAATTTGTAAGGTTTTGAGCCCTATTTATAGAGTTCGAAGGGTTGTGTCTATCCAAACGAAGAGTTGTGCCCATTGGTGAATGATTGCATCTCTTCATTGTGATTGGTTGAGAAGCTTTGGTTTAATCCACAATGGATAGGCACCTTTTCATGATTGGTTGATTTCTGATAAGTGTCTTTTCATTGGTATTTGATGGCGGTTGATCATGCTTATCTGGCGATTGGTAGTTAAGAAGATAAAATCAGAAAACCATCCAAGTCACGAACGCGATATACATGTCGTGACCGTGAATCTTTGATTGGAAGACTTCTATTCTGAAGAAGAATAAGTCATGACCGTGAAATGCATTTTCTTCATAATTCTCCTTGCAACTTCATCGATCTTTAACAGCTTCGATCCTAACCCAAATCTTTGAGTTCCACACATCTTTTTGCACATTTTTCACTTTTTTCGTAGAATTCCACTTTAGATCATTTGACTCCCAAGATTTACCTAGTATCTGCATTTGCATCAAAAATAACTACATACCACATGAAATCTTTTATATGAAGTATAAAAATGACTTAAAATATATTGTTTAGTGTGTAAATTATAATGATAATAAGTGTAATTATACATTTATCAGTCTGAACCTGAGTCCTCACTTGAGTCAGTGTACGAAACCCCCTCCAAACTGTCCATGATTGGAGAAATATGGACCAGGCGTTGATCAGGCCTCTTCCTAGCTAAGATACACAAGCAGATGATCAGATTTAGATGTAAGATTCATGACATGACTCGTGATGAAAAACGCGTGAGATGTTTAATGTTATGGCTGCATTCACAAGGGGTTAGCATGCCATGATGTGAAATAACATGTATGTCAATCCATTTGAAACAAACATGTTAGTCGTTAGGTAAAGATGAAAACATGTGAAGATGAAAATCCAACAACGGGGATTGGATTTGAGATTTGTACGATGTCTGTGTGACTTGTGAGATAACCAAATTACCATGTGGTAATAAGTAAATAGTTTGAGGTGACATTTATGTGATGTCGAGGGTTTTGTTTGCCAATCCATTTGGAACAAATTGGTGGATTACCGTAATATTTGTGTGGTAGTAGGCTTGGGGTTGAGGTGCGACTCGTGTTTTTCCAATCCATTTGGAACAAAACAGGTCGACTTCTATGATACTCATGTGGTAAAGTGTGACTTATGTTTGCCAATCCATTTAGAACAAACAGGTTGCTAGCCGTAATGCCCACGTGGTAAAAGGCTGAGGTAATGATTTATGTTTGCCAATCCTCTTGGAACAAACAAGTTGATTGTCGTAATACCCTATATGGTAAAAGGCTTGGGCTTTTTGAGAATTCGCAATTGTGGCTCTTTCTCATATCGTGAGCTGGCTTTGTTAAGTTTTCACATAATTGTGCGAGTCCAGGTAAATAGTGCATTGTACAGTGCGACTCTTAATGTAGTGGGTTTGTTACCCAGAGGTTCAGGTACCAAGCGGGTACCGCTATAACCAAGGATGATCCTATCCTAGATGATGCTGTGTTGTCGCATCATCTAATTCTAGGTTCAAGTTTGAGTAGAACGATGTGTTATACCCTAGGCTTAGAAATCCATGATTCTAAGAGGATAAAGGTTTGAGTGCTTAGTAAGCACTTTTTTTTATCATGGGTAGGTAGTTGCCCCGTTTGGGCTTTTGGTGTGTGTAATTGGCCCAGAAGGGTTGTGAGTTAGATGCCGATCTATTGTGTTGTCCTAAGGTGACATGATCTATAGTGTCAACTATGCCTAAGTGGATGTGATATTGGTTTGGTATCGTGATATGTACATTAATAACATGAGTGTGTGCATTCAAGTGTCTGCACAAAAATTCATGGTTAGTATGACATTTGTTTAGTGACAAATTGAAAGTAGTTTACACATAGCATGCAACGTCCAATCTTCCAACCATATAACTGTCGCGTGTAAGGTTTTTTTAGCTAGTCTCTATCCTAAGTTTGGTTCATCTTAGTACTATGAAGATACTAAGGAGCGCACCAGCAGGAAAATATAATGCATGATCGCATGTTGGGTAACACGCTAGGGAAAAGGCCTATGGGTTATTTACATGAGGGTTGTAAATGGGTTGTTGATGTAGAAGTTTCTTGTTGCACTATGATACACTTTCCCCCTTTTTTAAAGAGAGTCCATGTGATATGACAACAAGTGATCCACTCGCTAAGCGCCTTTTGATCACCTAGGGGTCACGAAGGATACTTTTCCAAGCTTCACGGTAATAGGGGCACCTTAGACTTATGGGCTAATCCCTTCTATTGCAATGAGAAATTATGAATATGCCATAATTAAGAGAAAAATGGAATAATGTGATTAATAATTTTTTGCACTTATCCAAAATCTAAAACCTTTGGAAAAACAAGTTTTTAGAAAAATCCCCAGCGAAGTTGCCATTGTGAGCGAACGACATGGAGCGGTGGGCCTAGAGTGCGCAGGGATGAGAGGCGCGGTCCACCAGGGTGTTTGAAAAATAGTATGCACTTGATCGGGGATCCGGGAAAGAGTTTAGAAGAGAGGGTGAAAACATTTTTAGATCGGTTCGAACGCGAATCCGTCGTCTCTCAGTGTGGAGTCACCACCTGGATTAGCTCTTTCCAGGAATTAAAGTCCTGTGAGGGTTAAAGTCCAGGGGATGGCCTACCAAGACACAAAGATTTGGGTCCGGGATAAGTTGCTTATTTCTTATTGGATCACATTATTATATATTAACAGAAAATTGTATTTTCTTAACTGCGCATATTCACACTTAAGTCGTTTTCAGGTTGAAATGTATGATTTAGAGCGCATGCAGAAAGCAATGAATCCATACATCAAGCATTAAGTAAATACGGAAAGTAAATGCAGGAAAGTAAAGATTAAAGATTACATAACCTCAGGGGATGCAACCGCCCGCCTAATCTATGAATTACAATTTTTGTAAAAATATATGCAATACCTGAAGGAAAGTAAATCCTAGGCATACATCTAACCTGCATCCACAAGGTTTAGCACAAGGGATATCACATATGTTCGATTTGATTTTAGCGAGGCCCGTGTGGCCTAATTAAAACATCGATGGTTTAAAGTTGTTAAAATAAAAATGGTTCATTTTTATTTACACGTACATTGGTCAATTTTATTAGTGAAAATTACCACATGGCAAAGTAGTGAGGACAGTTATCTGGGAATACATTTTATTCCCTTCATGGAGGTGACCTAAAATGACATTTAGAAATATAGATCTAGGCTAAGCATGCATAACATAGCCATCATTTGGGTTAACAACGGTAACTATGTCATTCATATCGTTATCGACTTCCCTATGAAGGGCGATATCGATATGAATGGCCAGAAGCGCTTCCGTTGCTACTCTAAACTTTAATTAACACATTAATACATTGATGAATCATATATAAATCCTAAATAATTGCAATTTAGAGGTTTTTTACCCCCCAATGATGCATTTCCAAGTTTAGAAGGGTCTTAACTGGTCGTTCCAAGCTCAAACGATTCAAAACGGAGCAAAACAAAGCGAAATTGCATTCTGCCAAAGCCAATGTCATTAACAATATTGGGAAATGTCATTAAAAACATAGCAATGTTGTTAATGACATTAGGTGATTTTGTTAACGAAATCGCATTTCTAGACCT
Organism: Euphorbia schlechtendalii; assembly: GCA_949673415.1. Taxonomy (NCBI): domain Eukaryota; kingdom Viridiplantae; phylum Streptophyta; class Magnoliopsida; order Malpighiales; family Euphorbiaceae; genus Euphorbia; species Euphorbia schlechtendalii. Next base: position 5,963 of record CATIWQ010024825.1, read on the forward strand.
ACAGAAAATATGCAAAAATAGCATAAAACAGCAAAAAGAAAATCCAAAAATTTAAAAGATCATAACTTTCGCTATACTTGACCGATTTGGATGATCTTTATCATTACAGAAAGCTTAAGATGTTTATAATATGTTCATGTAAATAAAATTCTCAAAAAGATTCGAAATCATAATATAAATTGTGCAAAATAGATTGGTGCGCAAAAATGGAAAAAATCAAAAACAAAACGAAACTTCAAATAGAAAAGCATATAGATATAAGAAAAAACTCTAGGAACTTAGAGGCTTACCCCATAGTCATGAATCCACATTCTTTAAGGTCCATGAATTCCTCTAGGAAGCTCTCCTTGTTTCTTTTTGGTTGGTTTTGATTGTTTACCGAAAATCTTCGGAAGGGATATATTCCTTGCCAAAGTGGATATTTCAGAAGGTGTAGTAACCTCCAAGTGAGTGATAATGATGTTTTAGACTCTCCATTCAAGCCTAAACCTCAAGTATTGAATATAAATAACCAAAATTCTCAAATTTTGGGGTGAAAAGTTTGGTTTTTTGATTAAGAACACTCAAGAACACCTCAAATGAATGCTCCCTTTCCTTATGCTAAATATGAGCTCTTCTTCTCTGTAAATGTGAGCTTTTTATTGTAACTTCTCCCCCCTCTCTCTTTAACTGAACTTAGCCCTTATGGGCTCCCTTTAATCTAGAAAGTCAAGTGGTTCACCCACTTGCTTTATCCTTTCTCCCTTTTCCCCCCACCATTATTGACTAAGTGGGTTGAACATCATTTAGGGAGGTTGTAAAGTGGAGAATATTCGGAATTGGTGTGGAATGATGAGTTTTTTTTATTAAAAAATGGAGAAATTGGCTTTTTGGTCTACCAGTTAATTTAATGTCGTTAACGACATTGCATGGCTAGATTGGGTTTTCATTTTGGGCTTGGGCTTTTTTAAGAAAAGAAAGTCTAAAGAAACAAGGCAAATAATTCCCAGATGATTTCAAGACCCTGCAAAATGTGAAAAACTAACAAGGGAAAAATTACAACTTCATCATCGAACTCATGAGTCGGGCGTAAAAATTCCGTGCTCACACACGCCAGTGACTATCTATCATGATCGTGGCTTGACATTCTTCACAAAAAAAAGTTACCAACTTATATTCACGATCATGACATGTATGTCACACTCACGAATCATGCAGGTTTTGGATTACTCTTCTCAACTTCCAACCACCGGATAAGAACGATCAACCACCATCAATTGATAAGAATGAATTCTTGCATCCAATCACATTGAAGATTATACTACCCTTCACCAATGGACACAAATCTTTATTTGGATAAACGCAACCCTTCGCACTCTATAAATAGGGTTAAATCCAACCATTTTCATGGTAATGGTAGAATAGATGGTGTAACATGTATGACATAGATAGAGAGTGAAATATATAGATTTCACTAATTTCAAAGTGTTAGAGAGAAAAATGTATAAGTGATTCGATTCTTGTTTCGATCACTAGATTTCTCCACATACTCGAGCGATTATTATATGAGTGTAATTCCAAAGCACTTATCAATAAAAGTTTATGTTCTTCAACATTCATTTGCTTAATATTCACAAAGAATAGCATCCTAGCGGAGGTTCTGTACAAGTCGAGACTGAATTTAAAGTAGACGCAGGAATTGCGGGAATTGACGACTCCCGTTAAAAGAGTGGATACAGTTTGATCATCTTTAGCTTTCACTTGCATACCTTACAACTTTACTTTGTTTTCCACTTATGCTTTCTAATTCAAAGTTTATGATATGTATATGTGTCATAATGAGTATTTCATCTTGCGTCATTTATATTAATCAAGTTATATGATTTCAAGTAGACTTTAAGAGTGATTTCGGGGTTAACGAGATTGTGTATAATCACTAGATCTGTGATTATAACACTATTTAGTGAGCCAACATTTTTGGAGTGGTAACTTGCTATATATGGCTATGTGAGAGCGACCCGTACTAAGTATAGTATTATTGTTATCCAGGTTTTTAGAAGTGTCATAATTCGTTTACCCTAGATTTAGGAATGTCATTTCATGTGTTGCTCTATGGTGAATTATAGGATATTTGAGCATCTAGAACCGAGTTTGTTGAAGTTATCTAGTGCTTAAAACAACTTTGATTATTTTGCATATTTTACTCTACTATACTTGTTCTTAGGGAATATCTATATACTTTGCATCTTCTCTAATCTGTTTATGCATCTGTTTATGCATCAATTTACCATTCAAAACCTTCAAATCATTATATTTTCTTTCATCCCTTAACTCTATTTTATATTTAGAATCGAATTCCTTCCCTGTGGGATCGATATCTTTTAAAATTACATTGCAACTGTATACTTGTAGTTATCATCATTTTTCTATTTTATAAGCAGTATTGACAACACCTGTTCATATTTAGAATTTTTATATTATCAGTAGAAAAGTAGTGAACAGGTTTTTGGAGCCGTTGCGCAATTAAGACCAAAGTTTCCGATGTTCATTTTGGAATCCATCACTAGTCTTACTACACATAAAAGGCTAGAGTTGGAGGTGTAAATACAATTTGCAGAATTATTTTGTGAGCAAAGAACCAACTGCCATACCGATACCGTCCTAGAGAGAAGTTCAACTTCATGGGAGGAGTTTACATGGGATGATTAGTGAAAGAAGAGCAAGGGAAATTTACATTTTTTCATATGGAGTAAGGGTTAGGAAGTTAAGACCAATAGAAGGATCTACTTCTCGGGAGAACCAATCCGACAATGGCATTAAAGAAGTTCAAATAGGAAATAGTGAAGTGAGACAAGCCTCTAGGAGTACACATGCTAATGAAGATACATGGAGAGGGAAGTTCGTAAATGATGTCAATCAAGCATGCCTTGATATAGCTTCCATACAACAAGATGTTCTTCAACTCATAAAATTTAACATTTCTTTGAACCGGAAATTGAGTTCATACTTCAGAAAGTACAATATGGATATCTCACCAAGTCCTCCAGATTCAAGTTCGGAAGAATGAAAATAACAGGGTTCAAATTTCTTTTCTTTTTTTATGTTTGTTTGTTTATGTGTGTTTAGTTTCATTTTTTAATAAAGTTACTCACAATGAGGACATTGTGTTCTTTAGTGTGGGGGGGCATTTGTAAAAAATCCTAAAAATCCAAAAAAAATCAAATAAATTAAAAAAGTTAAGGAATATGAAAATTTTTCTTGATTTTATGTTGTTTATATCTTATCCATACCTATACTATACTAACATATGTTCCAAGATTATTATGAGTGTTAGGTATTACAAGTTTGATGTTAGTGCATATTTTGAACAAGTTGTTTCAAGTATGAGTGCACGTTGAGAGTGTGAGCGCTTGTGGCACAACATTTAGCATTTTGCAAGGATGAGTGGTGAGTAACATTCAAAGCAACATTCCAAGTAAGTTTTGATATATATTTTAATGCAACATGAATTAGTATAAGTTATATAGTTTTAGTTTAATGCTACCGATAAATTAGTAGTTGAGTAATATCTAGTAGTGTTGTTACTATGAGTTTTATATGCTATTCTCGAATACACTCTATAATTATTAAGTGTGTCTAAAGTGTAGGGAAACTATAGCTATAATACTTTTAAAGTGATTAATAAAGGATGAGGGTATTTAGAGAAAAATCAAAAGAAAGAGAGGATAACCAATGAGTTATGCAAAAGGTGAGGAATGGTACGGAGCAGAAACAGCAACCATTCAATGGCTGAAAAAAGAAAAGAAAGCATAGTATGAAAAATGGGTGCAAAGTACAAATATGTACTTCAAAAACATATGCTTAAAAGAAAAAAATGAGAGAAATTGGTATGGAGCATACAATGCAACCACTAAAAAAAGGGGAGAGTGGTATGGAGCATAAAATGCAACCACTAAAAAAAGGGGAGAGTGGTATGGAGCATACAATGCAACCACTAAAAGTGTTTAGCATCCAAGGTTACCTAAAAATACCTTGAGATAGAACTTTCCAAAGTGTGCTCCCTTTGTCCTTTATACTTTATACTATACTTAAGAGAAGGAAATATTCGAGCGAGCGTATAACTCCTATATGAAGATGCAATTCGGTTGGCCCTCCATTAAGAGAAAAGGTATGCAACTAAACTATATAAATTGCACATTCCTAATTTGTGGGAAAGTTTGAACTTTTACTTGAACTTTATGCAACGTAGGAATGTGGTACTTAATACAATAGTCTTTCGCCAAATGAGGTACGAACTTGAATTACTATTTTATACACTTCTGTTGTGTTTAACTTAAGGATAAGTCAAAAGTTAAGTGTGGGGGTGTGATAAGTGTATAATTACACTTATTATCTTGATATTTTCAATCATAAAATGATATGGTTTAAAGTCATTTTATACTTCATATGAAAGATTTCACTTGGTATGTAGTTGTTTTTTATGCAAGTGCAGAAACTAGGTGAATCTTGGAAGTGAAATGATCAAAGATGGAATTCCATGCAAAAAGAGTGAAAAAGGTGCAAAAAGATGCGTGGAATGCAAGAAATGGGCTTAGGATTGAAGTTGTCAAAGATCTGTAAAGTTGCAAAGAAGAATCATAAAGAAAAGCACATGTCATGATCGTGATTCTTATTCGCGATTGCACAAATCACACCCACGGCTATCTATCGCGATCACAACATTCTTCACAAATAGAAAGTTACCAACTTATATTTACGATCGCAACATGTATGTCACGCTCATGAATCGTGCTAGTTTTGGATAACTCTTCTCAACTTCCAATCACCGGATAAGAACGATCAACCGCCATCAACTTTCAAACAAAAAGACACATTTTGGGGATAATGAATCCATGAAAAATTGCCTATCCATTGATGATAAGAATGAATTCTTACATCCAATCACATTGAATATGATTCAACCCTTCACCAATGGACATGAATCTTTGTTTGGATAACCGCAACGATTCATACACTATAAATAGGGTTAAATCCAACCATTTTCGTGGCAATGGTAGAATAGATGGTGTAAACTGTATGACATAGATAGAGAGTGAAAGATATAGATTTCACTAAGTTCAAAGTGTTAGAGAGAAAATTGTATAACTGATTCGATTCTTGTTTCGATAACTAGATTTCTCCACATACTCAAGCAAATGTTGTATGAGTATGATTGCAAAGAACTTATCAATAAAAGTTTCTGCTCTTCAACATTCATTTTTTCAATATTCACAAATAATAGCATCCTAACAGAGGCTCTATACGAGTCGAGATCGAATTCAAAGTAGATGCAGGAATTGCGGGAATTGATGACTCCCATTAAAAGAGTGGGTACAATTTGATCAACTTTAGCTTTTACTTGCATACCTTACAACTTTACTTTATTTTCTACTTATACTTTTTAATTCAAAGTTTATGATATGTCTATGTGTCATAACGAGTATTTCGTCTTGCGTCATTTATATTAATCAAGTTATATTCTTTCAAGTTGACTTTAAGAGTGATTTCGGGGTTAATGAGATTGTGTATAGTCATTGGATTTGTGATTATAACACTATTTAGTGAGCCAAAATTTTTGGAGTGGTAACTTGCTATATATGGCTATGTGAGAGCGACCTGTACTAAGCATAGTATTATTGTTATCCAGGTTTTTATAAGTGTCATAATTCGTTTACCCTAGATTTAGGAAAGTCATTTCATGTGTTGCTTTGCGGAGAATTATAGGATATTTGGGCGTCTAGAACCGAGGTTGTTGAAGTTATCTAGTGCATAAAACAACTTTGATTATTTTGCATATTTTACTCTACTATACTTGTTCTTAGGGAATATCTATATACTTTGCATCTTCTCTTATCTGTTCATGCATCTGTTTATTCATCAGTTTACCATTCAAAACCTTCAAATCATTATATTTTCTTTCGTCCCTTAACTCTATTTGATATTTAGAACCAAATTCCTTCCCTGTGGGTGTTTGCCACTTTTCTACTGATAAGTTTTATAATTTGTTTGCAAGATTTGGCTATATATTAATGGTGCCGAAAACATGTTCACAAAAAGTATTGGTGTTGTCAGTACCTCTTATCAAATAGAAAAATGATGGTAATGGCAAGTATACAGTTGTGATGTAGTTTTAAAAGATATCAAACCCATAAGGAAGGAACCAAGTCTAAAGATCAATAAGGAAGACAGATAAAGAAAATAAAATATTTTTGGATTTTAGTTGGGAGGATTAGAATGAAAATGGATAGATATATGTATGGAAGACTAGAGATTCTAAATATATAGATTTTCCCTACGAAATATGTATAGCAGAGAAAACATGCGGGTTTCAACAAAGATGTTACGATTCACTAGACTAATCTAACAGACTCGGTTCAAAACACCCAGATGTTCAATTATTCATCGCAGAGCAACACATGAAATAACTTTTCTAAACCTAGCATAAACGAATTAAGACAATTATATCAACCTAAACAACGTCAATACTATGCTTGGTACGGGTCGCTCTCACATAGCCACATTTAGCAAGTTACCATTCCACAAATGTTGGCTCACTAAATAGCATTATATCACAGATCCAGTGATTATACATGATATTGTTAACCTCGAAAATACTCTTAAAATTAACTGCAATGCATATAACTTGATTAATAAAAAAGATTTAACACGAAATACGCATTATGATACATAGACATATCATAAACTTCGAAATAGAAAGTATAAGCAGAAAGCAAATCAAAGTTGCAAGGTATGTAAGTGAAAGCTAAAGTTGATCAAACCGTAACCACTCTTTATTGGGAGTCGTCAATTCTCGCAATTCCTGCGTCTACTTTGAATTCAGTCTCGGCCCATACAGAACCTCCGCTAAGATGTTATTCTTTGCGAATATTGAACAAACGAATATTGAAGAACGAAAACTTTTATTGATAATGATTTGCAAGTACACTTATACAACAATCACTCGAGAATATAGAGAAATCTAGGGATCAAAACAAGGATTCGAATCACTTAGACATTTTCTCGCTAACACTTATGAATGTAGCGAATTCTCTATCTACAAACACTATACGTAACCCTATAATTGCACTCTAATGCTGCACTCCCTTCATTGCACGAAATTGTAAGGTTTGGAGCCCTATTTATAGAGTTTGAAGGGTTGCATCTATCCAAATGAAGAGTTGTATCCTTTGGTGAAAGATTACATCACTTCATTGTGATCGGTTGAGAAGCTTCAATCTAATCCACAATGGATAGGCACCTTTTCATGATTTGGTTTATTTCTGATAGGTGTTTACTCGTTGGTAGTTGATGGCGGTTGATCATCCTTATCTGGCGGTTGGTAGTTAAGAAGATTAAATTAGAAAATTGTCTAAGTCGAGCTACAATATACAAGTCGCGACCGTGAATCTTTGATTAGCATATTTCTATTTTGAAGAAGAATAAGTCACGATCGCGAATGATTGTCGCGATCGTGAATTGCATTTTTCTTTACAATTCTCCTTGTAAATTCACTGATCTTTGACAGCCTTGATCCTAAGCCAAATCTTTAAGTTCCACGCACCTTTTTCACTCTTTTTTCATAGAATTCCACTTTAGATCATTTTACTCCCAAGATTTACCTAGCATCTGCATTTGCATCAAAAACAACTACATACCACGTGAAATCTTTTATATGAAGTATAAAAATGACTTAAAATACAGTGTTTAGTGTGTAAAATTAATATGATAATAAGTGTAATTATACACTTATCAACTATGTCCTCGTACTTTCACACTATGAAATAGTCATGGAGTTTGTCTTAACAATGAATATATACATATACGTAATAGCATATATATAATACCAATGAGATACACAACAAATAATCATCGATAAATAACAAAGATGCTTTGATTATTGATAACAATAATCTGAAACTATTTGTACATTATAAACTAATACATATATATCTCCATTATTGCCTCTAGGGCATACATCCTGTCTAACAAAAACGACCTTGCTACGATCTTGATATATATTCAGTGAAAAATCATTAAACATCTTGTCTAAAGACGCATGAAATTCAACCCGCTGTAAAACTTTGAAGATTGAAGTAGCAATGTATACATATGTGACATAGATGATGGTGTAGTGAACGATAAAAGAGTAGTAGATGCAGATTATTCTTACAAAAAACATTGAAACTAAATGATAAAAAAAGATTTATAAGAATACAAAGGGCGAGAGGTTTCCAAACAAAGTTAATAGCAGAGAAAACAAAATAATTTAGGCGGTTGGGGTTTTCAATAACTCAAAATTAGAAACCATACACTTTTATAAATGTTCTACCTAAGATTAATTTTATTTGATTGAATTCTATAAAAAGATATTGCTCACCCATGGTTTTGGAATTCTTAGATGATTATTAAAAGGCTTAATGCATCTACACCTTCTAAACTTGTCAAAAATGGTCTCTTGCTACTCCGAATTTTCAAATGTGTCAAATGCCCCCTTGAACTTGTATAAAATGCATCAGTTTACCCCCCCCCTCAACGCCACGTGTCAACTTCTGGTTGGGGAGAAAAAATAGAAAATGACATCTTTGAAAAGTCAAACCAACTAATAGCTGAATCTTGACGATGAGGGGGTAAAGCAACACCTTTTAAACAAGTATATGGAGCTATCTGTAACATTCAAAGTTCAGGGTGACAAAACCCCATTTTGGACAAGTCATGGGGGTGTAGATTCACTAAGCCATTATAAAATGTTCAAAGTTAACTTTTCATCATCATACATTATGGGTTTCAAATTTAAGTTAATATTTAATTTTCAAAAAAATGGCAACAAAAAACTTAGCCTCAAAAACATTGCTCAGCCAAACCCCAAAGGTTAGCGTACTTTTACCAAAACCCATAACGATCACAAAGCAATCCTTAAAGGTGGCTTACTCCAACTAGGCCAAGTAAGACAAGAATACACGTAATGTATAAGTTGATAAAATATGATATTCAATAACAGTTTGAAATTCAAATCCACATGCGGGTAAATGTTGTTAGGTCGTTATATAAGCAAGACAAAACACAATCAAATCAATCCATACATCAAAACTTAAACAAAAGACTTTTTTTCATAGGAATAATTGAGATTATCCAGTCCATTCAACATTGTTTTATTGTGTTGATTTAGCATAAAATTAGTAAACCCCAATTTGTTCGAAATGCTGACCAAAAAGGGGAACTTAGGCTTTACATTTACATAAGCATAAAAATATACCCCATGTTCCCGAGAGCTCAAAGTCAACTACAACGAAAAAACAATAACAAATGCATTTTTAGTACTTTTGTGAAATTTGCAATAGATGGAAGCTGAAATCATATGTTGATTTAGAATAGCAAAATATTAGGTGTCCAAGTCATTCCCAAAATTATGTTACCCCTGAAGCTTTGAAGTGATCTAGTGACTACCTCAACTTTCAAAAAGTGCACCACTTTGCTCCCTGAACGCCACGTGTCAAATTCTAATTGAAGAGAGAAAATAAAAAAAAATCATATTTGAAAAAAGTTAAACCAACCAGAAGTTGACAAATGATATTGAAGGAGTTATTTGGTTCATTTTTTGAAAGATGAAGGAATTATGGGATCGTTTCCAAAGTTCAACGTGACAGTTGATTTGTTGAGACATCTCCCGATGTATCAAACCAATATTAAATAATACATCTATGGATTATGTTTACATGGTATATACAGAAACGAATTGGATGTGGAGTCAACATTTTACACAATGTAAAAGAGCATGCAAAGATATTCCAAAAAGCATGTTGCCTAATACATTTCTAGGTACCTAAACTTGTCGTAAAAAATTATTGCCCCCTAAACTTTCCAAAGTGACTCTATAGCTCCCTCAATTTTCAAAAAGTGTACCACTTTTCTCATTAAACATCACATGTCAGCTTCTTATTAGAGAGAGAAAATCACAAAAATTTTATCTTTGAAAAGTTAAACTAACCAGAAACTGACACATGACGTTTAGGAGGCAAAGTGGTGCACTTATTGAAAGTTGAGGAAACTATGTAATTACTTTTAAAATTCAGGATGCATTAATTATTTGGGAACAAGTTCGGGTACTTGGAGATGCATTAAAATCATTCTAATGACTAGGAAAAACTATTGCACCATTATAGTGGATATGCTACTCATTCTAGTAATATAAATGCTTTATGCTTTGTTCTATGCAGTGAATTGTCCACCACTAAAAGAATACCAGTTTAGTGTTATTAAATTTGTACATCCCAAAATGGAGGTAGGTGGTCATGGATAATATTCTAACATCTTCGATATCTATAATTATCGGGAAAAAAAGTGTTACTAAAAGGCAATACTGGAACTTCATTTTTGCAGATCTGGAACTTCATTTTTAGTCAAATCTGCAAATTTTAGATGAGAAGCAGTCCTATGAGCTACAATTTGCTAAGGAGAAATAGCATTGTGATGTTCAGCAATTGTTTTGTAACTAAAATCAGCAAGAAAGCTGTACTATATTCAAAACTTCATCAAGTGACCAATAGCAAGGAAAAACAAATAAATTGATAAACTGATCAAGGTATTGACGTTGAGAATTTTTTGGCAACCAAGCTGTAATTTAATAGCTCATGGACGAATATCATGCATCCAATATCTGCACAATTTCAGTAGCTGATTACTAGAAATGAGCTAAATTGACTTAAAAGAGGGGTAAGCTCATTTTTTAAAAAAGCATTGGGTGCTAGTTGGGCAGCCAGGCCGATCAAGGTCTAGGCGGGGATTAATTTTTTTCGAGATATTATTATTTACCAATTCATTAAAATAATTAATTCAACTAAAAATTTTCAAAATGTTCTGAAAAATCTCGCTTAAACGCCTCCTAGGCCTATTATTAAAACACAGGAAAATATTAGTTTAAAGAAAACTCCACCTAGGTCAGCCTAGCCCCCAACTGCCCAATCCTGCTTAAATCGATCAACCACCTAGGACCGTCCAACTACCTAAAATCGTGGCGGAGTTATGAAAAAGCCTGCCTAGCCCGATTTTTAAAACACTAGGTAAGCTAAAGATTCATTCCATGTGATATCGCTATTTTACACCAACTAAAATGAATTATGTAGCAGATGGATAAATCTAATATGGTGTTGCCACATGAACAAAATAGTAAAGCTCCTTAATGAGTTTTAAGTACAGGTCAGAAGACTTGTACAAAATGGAACATTGGATATTCCTTTTTGTACAAGATATTTGTTTCAATTGCACATTACAAAGATAAATTCAAGAGGCGTATCCAAAATCTTAACAACATAATAACAATATTAACGCTTCAATCCTGCAATTATATTATCAAGCAATAGACAATAAGTACTTCATCATTAAACTTGTCACTAAATGAAATTTCAAATTGCTGGAGGTAACAAGTCTTATTTTGTGCACTTAACTAATTAGATTTTTATCAGACGAATTAAAAAAAACGGATGAAGGCCCTACACCAAACAACTGCTAAAAAAATTTGCAAAGAAGATTAAACTACCGTTATAAGCTCAGATGAAGGCAAGAGGAACAGTAAGAGTATAGCCTATAAGGAAATATCAAATATTAAAGACACATAAAATTAAAACCCCAACAAATAAGCTTAAGCTTAAGCTTAGCTGGATATGAGAGGCAATTCTTACAGAAGAACCAACAGTGAAAAACCGAAAATTTTTTTGTACAATTACTTGGTAGATGTTTTATCAGCATTTCCATGTGGCATTTGGACAATGTTCTCCGTCGCAATTAGCTTGTCAAAATGAATCTAATGCAGGGAATATATATATTGAGAAGTTCAATTTATTTCTGATTTAACAACTTTGAATCATTCAACTCATCTTATAAATGAATCTCCCAATACTTCCTCAAAAAAAATGGTTATTTCACGAGTTACCAATAGATAAGAAGTCATATAAGTTATTTGATTGTACCTAGCATGGGTTTAAAATATGCTTAACTTGGATTACTAACCTCAAGCATAACATTACATATAAGAACTCCAAAAAAGCTTTATTAAGACTCCTATTAAGAAATTTCATATAATGGCAAAATGCCCCCAAAAAGTTGGAAGGTGTAGTTTTTCTTGTTACTGCCTCTTTGTATCTTTATCAATACGTGTTTAGGGTAGATCCTAATTGACATACAATTTTCTTTCTATATACTAAAATAACAGGGGAAAAAATGAAAACATCAAACAAATAACTAAATAACTTGATACAAATACTTCAAGAGTAATTCTTCTTACTATAGTATTTGCTTCTTATTTTTTTATTTAGATGATTTTTTTAGTTTGTGTGAATCATAATGTTTTTAATGATGCATATTACAGTTTTATTTTGAGTGGGAATTTTGTCTTTGATAGTTTAAGTTTATATGGCACCTAGGCAAACAAATTGCAATGCAAGATCAAAGAAAAGAGGAAGAGGCAGAGGTCAAAGCACTGAAACAATGAGAGGAACAAGTAAGACAATGGGAGTGGAGCTGGTTTAGGAAGAAAGAACATGTGATAGAACATTAGGTTACTAGACTTGGTTTTTTCAGTGTTTCCCGAATCAGATTTAGTATGCTTGTCAAATATGTGTTTCCGTTAATCGAATATTTTTGTAAACCAATTTTACCTTCTTTTTCAATATGTGTTTCGTATATATCACTATAATTTGATATTTGTCAATTGGTGCGTACGTCATTTTCAATCCTCTGATATGCTTTTTTGTAAGATTATTTGATTTTAAGGCCATTAAGAGCATGTTTGTTTACTTTATTATTTATTGCAGTTAGCATATATAATAGTATAAGGAAGGGAGGGAAGGAGACCTGAACTGAAAGCCTAACAATGGCCTGCCTTGCCCTAAGGATTGACTTTGCACATTTCCCTTTGCATCTTCCATCTGATCGCGATGAAAAGCGGATTGGCATACCTTGATATGAATTAATAAGCTGGCCGCAACCCATATAAAATTTATTGTCGTGGGGGTGAGCAACCATTCTATCATTTCTAACATGTGGCTACATTAATGTCAGCTTGTCAATGTGCTACTCTGTGTTTGATGTTCATTCCTTCGATAGTACCACGACTTAATTTTGTAACTTGTCAACAATTTATCTTCGATGGGATGAATAAATGGAGCATATATAATAGTATAAGTGCTTTGAGTCAATTGACGGTGTTTGATTATAAATCTCAAAGAAGAAGAATGGTAAAATAATGTAAATTAATAAGGAAAGAATAAAAGGATAATTTTGTCATTGAAGTATGCCACGTTAGCTAATGGAATGGAAAAACAGTAAAACTTAACGAAACGAGGTAATAGTTGGATGGAAACAAAATATAAGGAGGTTTAAGTTGTAGTGGAAAAACTTAGACAGGTAAAAGTGTAAGAGTGCAAACCTCAAGGAGAATATAATTATTTACCCAAGTAAATGAATAAATCAGTGAGGACCATCTTTCGCTTTCATACTTCACTCATCTCATTCTTGTAACTTGTTACTGAAAAATGAAGCCACACATTAGGTGTAGTTTGGTTCATAAAATAGAATAAGTATTCCTTAAGAAATATTTATTTCATTCCACTCATTCCATTCTGTTCCGCAATTTATTAATGTTTTCTCCCTAATAAAACTTCCTAATTTAGTACTCTCATATTATTTAGAATCAAAATTTATCTATCTTTTTATCTGATAACAAAATATGTAACACCTGTCAATGTTCAGTCAGCCTTTGCGACATAACCTTCTCTCTTCATTTCCTCAATCAGCGAACGATACATTTCCGTAGTAAAACGATGTAAAACATCGCCAGCATGGAATTCATGAAATTCTTCACCGATCTCAATCCAACTACAACCAGGAACCTTAGTGACACCTTTCTCCTTCATCAACACCCTCATCCTACTACAATCATCCCACATTCTCAAGTTTGCATATATCCTAGATTGGATTATATAGTTACCAGAATTCAATGGCTCCATCTCTAAAAGAAGCTTCATCACCCTTTCACTAACATCAACATTACGTAGTTTCTGGCAAGCCCCAAGCAATGACCCCAGTACAATTGCATCGGGTTTCCCAGGCATTTTTTCGATGATATTCCAAGCTTCATGCACTTTTCCAGCTCGTCCCAAGAGATCGACCATGCAAGAATAATGCTCGATTTTCGGGGTTAACCCAAATTTTGAGTTCATTGAGTAAAAAAATCGACGGCCCTCTTCGACCAAGCCGGCATGCACACAAGCGGAGAGTACTCCTATGAATGTGATCTCGTTTGGCTTGGAAGTATTGTCGTTTAGCAATTGCCTGAACAATGAAATCGCTTCGTGAGCTCTCCCATGAAAGGCAAGAGCAGATATCATTGTGTTCCACGAGACGTTGTTCTTACAAGGCATGCTTTCGAAAATTCTGATAGCGTTGTCTAAGCTCCCACATTTTGCGTACATATCGATTAAAGCACTTCCAACATATACGTCTTGTTGAGAGCCGCTTTGTGATGCATAGATATCGATCGATTTCCCCAAATCTAGGGCTCCGATTGATGCACAGGCTGACAAAACCTCAACAAAGGTGATATTATTAGGAGTAATAGCATTTGCTTTCATGGCATCAAACAGAGTGATTGCCTCATTTGACTCTCCATTCTGAGAATATCTGAAATGCCCAGTACAAGTAACAAAATAACACAAGGTCAAAGCTCACAACATATGATTAAGCACATTAACTAACTACTTAGCAAAGATATCTCATAATTGTAGCATTCAAACAGCCCTGCCACTTCTATTAAACACTTAAACAACAAAGACACGTAATTTTAGGGCCAGTTTGGGATTGTTTTCCCATGCTGCTTTATCGAAAAGCTCCAATTTCAAGCTTTACCAGGCTGCATTCTCGAAAAGCTCTGGAAATCAATGAAAAACAGTTCCTAGTTAATTAGTCCAATACTGAAATCTGTTTTATTAAAAGTTTGTAAGCAGTTCGTGACAGCAATCCCAACCAGGCCATTTAACGATGTAAATGTGTGGTGGAGCAAGCATATTTACGTGTGTGGCAAATTACCCTGTAATCATGGCATTCCAAGTGATAACATCCTTCCTTGCCATTGCATCAAAGATTCTCCTGGCTGATAACAGATCCCCACACTTACTGTACATACCAATCAAAGCAGAACCAACATAAGTATTCAACTCTAACTTCTTCTTGTGAACAAACTCCTCAACCCACTTTCCTAAACTCAAATTTGCCACATCCCCACAAGCCACAAGAACACTCACCAAAGTCATCTCATCAGGCTCAAACCCTTTCTCCCTCATCTCCATAAACAACTTCACGGCCTCCTGTGAAAAACCCATCTGTGAGCATCCCGAAATCATGGAATTCCATGATACCACGTCCCTCTCAGGAATTTCATCAAACACCTTGCGTGCATATTGCTGTTCGCCACACCTACAATACATTGTAATCAAAGAATGATTCACATGACTATCCTCATCCAAACCAATCTTAAACACCATAGAATGAGAACTCTCCCCGTGCCTCAGCGCTAATAGGTTGGCACAAGACTTGAAAAGAAAAGGGTAAGTATATTTGTCTGGCATGAGGCCTGAAAATTTCATCTGGTAATAGAATTGAACAGCAAGAGAGTAGTTTCTCCATGTGGTAGTTAGTCCTCGGATCATAATATTGAAAGAATATTCATTAGGATTGGGGAATTGGGCGAAGAAAAGAGAAGCGTAATTGAAGTCTTTGAGGTTAATGATTTGGCGAAGAAGGAAGTTAGGTTTATTTACTGAGTTTACGAGCATTTGAGCATGGATTTGTCGCAGAGATTTCGTAGAGGAACATTGGTTCAAGAGATTGACAAGATTTTCAGCCAGAGAAAGGTATTGTTGGCGAGATTGGAAGAAATTGTTACATGCTGAAGGAATATTATTGGAAGTTAGAGATTGGGAAGATTTTGCCTTTAACATTTCTAGCAAGAAAGAAGCGCTAATCTTAAATTTCAACAGATGACGCAATTTTCATGATAAATTATCCCCAATTAAAATCGGATAACCAATAACAAGACATGGCATTTCTCTAATACAAATATAATATAGAAGGGAGATTTGCATCGTTAGTCCAAAGCGTAATTAGAGGGGGAACGGAATGTACCCAGTGGCCGCCGGACTGCAGAACAGACGGCGCAAATGCTAAGGCAGAAAACGGAGATGCAATGAGCGGCGCCGTGAAGAAACGAGTGTCTGAAGTCGCTAGTGGAGGAAGAACGCTTAATTTCCTTTCTATACCGTTGATTTATAATCAGAATAAATCTGAGCCATTGAAGAATTCGACTAAAATTAAGCGGTAAATGTTTCAAAATAAATCAAATTCTTACTTGTCTACCGGCCGCCGATCAGTTTCCCTCTAGTTATAATGTTCTGCCTCCATCGACGCTACGATTATCCGGGCAGTAAATGAAACTGCTCTTCTAGAACTTGAAGATTTTTGGCGGAATCCTATATCTCCAATCAACTTCAACTTCGTTCAACAAAGGTCGCTCGCATTCCATTCTATTTCATTCAAGTAAAGAACTCTCTGCCTACAACTCAGCAGCAAGTCCAGTTTCCTCATGTTGATATTCCAAAGCTTTTCGATCATACATTGCCAAATGTTATAATAAAATCATATTGTTTTGAAATAAAATTGAATTAAGAGTTGTACACATGTGATGTAAATTGGATTTTAAACAAAGACTCGTTGGTGGAGTTTCGCAGGTACAGAAGACTACTTGTTGATGACAAGTTTCTAAAGATATTGGACAAAGCAATTATTTAAACTCAATTGCACTAGAAAAGAGAAGTTTTAAAAATGTCAGTCAAAATGAAGAAAGAAGATTGATGGATGATATACAAATTATGTAAATTAATTAGCTCCTGTATGATATATCTAGGTTTGCTTGGGTGGAAGTTTTTGAGAGAATAGTAAGGGATGGTATTGAAATCTGCTTGAGAGATTTTTTTTTAACGGAAATGACAGTAGCATAGAGGATGATTATCCTTTCACTTACGCTTCATCTTCCTCATCAACGTCCCACCAAATTGGTGGGATGTGAGGGGATGGAAGTGGCTTGTCACAAATATTGTTAGATATGATGTATGCACTAGAGGCAATTAGGATGATATATCTTTATTAGCTATAATGTACAAATGGTTTCGAATTATTATTAATAATAATTAAGGCATATTTTTGGTTTATCGGTGCTTTCAATTTATTTATGTATCTCGCTGGTATAAGGATGGCAATGGATCCCGGACCCGGTCCGGATCCGTGGATCCGGATCCATTTTTTAGGGTCTGGATCTTAATTTTATAGATCCGTCGGATCCGGGTCCAGGAAAACAGATACGGATTTTATAATAAAACCTGGATCCGTAATTAAAGATTAGTTGTACTTTTTTATTTATTATTTACCACGAAAATGTTGGATGATTAATATTATTTGAAATCCACGTAAATCCAATTGCATGAACATAATTAAATGAGCATGCAAACTATTTAAAATAAAGTGAAATGTACAAGTATGGAAGCTAAAACTAAGAATTTGATGTTAATTATATGGACCTGTTTTGGACCCGGATCTGTGAGATCCGTTGGATCTAGATCTGGATCCTAAAATTATGGATCCGACAGATCCGGGTCGGGTCTGGGTCCAATATATTCAAATGGATCCGGACCGGGTCCAGCCGGACCGGGTCCAAGCTGGACCCGGTCCGAATCCGGCCCATTGCCATCCCTACGCTGGTATCATATATGTATAGTATTAAATATGAATATGCGCATTCATAAGACAAAGTCTGTGATTAGTTCATAGCGTAAAAGTGCGTGGACATAGAGGGAGCTATGTTGTGTGAGAATTGCAAATACGTGTTACTATGAATAGTTTAAATATCCCTAGTCATAGTTTCATTGAGACTGGACATCAATGGAGCGGATAGACTAGCATGTGTAGGCTTACTCCTTGGATTAGATCCAAGCAGCTGATCTCACGAGCTGAATGTAACTTGAGTTAACACTGGACGTATTTGGGTACATTGAAGATCTCTATAAAACAGACTCGGAAATAATTATATCCATGTGTTGATGTCATGTCTTATTGCAGTAGCGTACAAGTATCCTCAAACCTAAGATACTGGTTACCTTGTATAGGAGTTGTTATACTATGGGTCATACTTATTCATAACCTGAAGATCAGGATAACACGGGTGATAGTGATGATCACATGTTGGTAAGCGAGTAGTCAAGACGGGATCCATCGCTCCTAATATAGTGATATAATGAGAGATGTACCTTAGGGCCCTTTGTTGAAGTGACACACTCATAAACCTCTGATCAGAGTATAAGATTGATACGATGGGTTTTCTAGTCAATCTTGATACATAATGGCTGAGTGGTTGTGAGCGGACGACACGGAGTGGTGGGCCGAGAGTGCGCGGGAATGAGAGGCGCAGTCCACTGGGGTGTTTGAAAAAGATGCGCGCCGAGTTGGGGACCCAGGAAAAGTTTTTGAAGAGAGGGAGAAAACTTTTATTCAGATCGGTTCGAACTTGAATCCATCGTCTCTTAGTGTGGAGTCGCCACCTGGATTAGCTCTTTCCAGGAATTAGAGTATTGTGAGGCTTAACATCCGGGAGATGGCCCACCAAGATATAGAGATTTGGGTTCGGGATAAGTTGTTTATTTCTTATTGAATCACATTATATTACATCTACAGAAAACCATGTTCTCTTGATTGTGCATATTCGCACTTAAGTCATTTTGAGTTTGAAATGCATGACTTAACGCGCATGAGGAAAGCAGTAGATCCATACGTCAAGCATTAAGTAAATGCGGAAAAGTAAATTAATAAATTACAAAACTCGGGGGATGTAACCACCCGCCTAATCTATTAATTACAATTCCCGTAAAAATACTTGCAATACCCGAAGGAAGATAAATCCCTAAGCATACATCTAACCTGCATCCACAAAAGGTTAGCACAAGATATGACACGTATGTTCGATTTGATTTTAGCGAGGCCCGTGTGGCCTAATCAAAACATCGATGGTTTAAAGTGGTTAAAATGAAAAATTGTTCATTTTTATTTACACGTATGTGGGTCGATTTTATTAGTGAAAATGACCGCATGGTAATGTGGTGAGGACTATTATCCGGGAACACGTTTTATTCCCTTCGTGGGGGTGACCTAAAACAACATTTAGAAAGATAAATCTTGGCCGAACATGCATAACATAGCCATCGTTTGGGTTAACAACGGTAACGACGTCATTCATATTGTCACCGATTTTCTTGTGAAAGACGATATCGATATGAGTGGCCTGAAGCGCTTCCGTTGCTACTCCAAACTTTAATCAACATATTAACACATTAATAAATCATATATAAATCCTAAATAATTACAAATCAGAGGTTTGTTACCCCCCAATGATGTATTTCCAAACTCAGGATGGTCTTAGCAGGTCATTCCGAGCTTAAACTGTTCGAAATGAAGCAAAACAAAGCAAAACTGCATTCTTCCAGGGCAACATCATTAACGGCATCAGTCAATATCATTAACAGTATTAGGTGATATCATTAATGATATCGAGTTTCCAGACCTGCACAAAAACACAGAAAACAGCAGAAAATAGCAAAAACAAAATCCAAAACTTCAAACGATCATAACTTTCGCTATACTTAATGAATTTTTATGATCTTTATCATTCCGGAAAGCCCAGGATGTGTAGAATATGTATATGTAAAGAAAATACCCAAAAAGATTCAAAATCATACTAAAAATCTCGGAAAACAGAATGGTGCGCAGAAACAGGAAATAACCAGAAATAACTGAAAAGAAAATGAAACTTCAAAAAGGAAAGCATATTAATGTAAGCACAAAATCTAGGAACTTACAGGCTTACCCTGTATCCATAAATCCACCTTGCTTGATCCACGAAAGTACCCGGAAAGTCCTCCTTGTTTCTTTGGCTCGGTTTTGCTGTTTTTAGCGAAAATGGAGAGTAAAGATCTCCTCTTGGAGGGAAGGCTAGGCTTCTGGGATATGGCTTGTAAGGAGAGGAAGAGAGGATTTAGGAGTCCTTCTTCCCTTAGATTTAGGCTTGAAAACACTTGAAAAACTAAAACTTGTGAGTTTTCGGTTTTTTTGTTTGGTGAGAGCTCTATACTTGGTTTTTTGCTCGATCCTTCTTCCTGCTGGAAATATTCTAAGCTCTCCTCCTGCCACTACCATCCCCCTAATGGATGAAACTTAGCTCCCCTTTTATAGGAAGCTCCCTTCAATCCAAACCCTAGTGGCTAGTCCACTATTCTTGTCTTTTCTCCATTATTATCCACACACTAGTGGTCATTATGGGTTGGCAGCATGTTGATAGGGTGTTTGGAGGAAAAAAGTCTGAATTATGGGTGAGAGTTGGGTTTCTTTTGACTAAAAAATGCAGAATTTTCTTTTTCTATCTGCTTGTAAAGGCAATATCGTTAACGATACCTGTTTATATCGTTAACGATATTGGTCATATCTTTAACGATATGGCTTATACAAGTGGGCTTTTTATTTATTTGGGCTTTTTTTTAATAGAAAGGAGGCCCAAAGAAATAAGATAGATGATTTCTGGATGAGTTCTGGACCCTACAAAATGTAAAAAGCTAACAAGGGGAAATATTACAACTTCATCATCGAACTCGCGAGTCGGGAGTAAAAATCTCGTACTCACAATGGTGTTTTTCATGAACAAGTCTAATTATAGGATAGCTAAGGCTATCACATGAGGTAACACTTAATCTAAGCTCAATAAACTGGATGGTACTTAACCTGATGGAAGGAGTGTATTGTATTGGTTACTATTGCAGAACTGGATCAAGTCATAAGAACGTGACGTTCCAAGTATTGGGGAATCATACGCCTTTGCTAGAAATCCCATTTGATCATCTAGAGCTATCGAGTTCCATATCGATATGGAACAGAGCTTAAAGGTTCCCGGATGGGAAGCCAAGTTTAGGTTAACCTCTAGAGACTCTATACTTTGGGATCCTATGAGGTCACACACTTTGGGTCTTTATCGGACTAAGTAAAGAACCTATAGACTAGGTCTATGTCGAAAATATAAGTTGTCGAATTTGTTAGAATAATTATTAATTGGTTGGACAAAATTAATAATTAAAGAGAATAAAGAGATAATAGGGAAAATTACACAAAGCGGAGCAAGGGAGTTTTTCACGTTGCGAGTGGGCCCTAAACGAACATGGGGCATTCGAAGTGGGGCCTGCATGGCTACCCCGCTAGCTGAAAAGCTCACGTATCTCTAGAGCGCAAGGCAAGCCTAAGCGCGCTAGCGGGCTATAAGCCCGTAAGCACTGCCCATGGTAACGCTTGCACGTGCTGCAAGCTTGGGATTGCGTAAGCAAGGCAATCTCGTAAGGGCTTGCCTTGCTTAAAGGCTAGCGGGTTAGCCCGCGGGTCATTGTGACCCGCGCGGCTAACCTACTAAGGTGGGATGGGATATTCCCATCCCACCTAGTGTTAGAGGAGGAGTCTAACACTCCCCCTTTTCCCTATATAGACCTCCCCTCTCATTATTCTCAATACACACATACACTCTTCAGCTCAGATTTTCTTTCTAAGTTCGACATCTCTCTCTTCGTTCGTTGTGCGAAATCCTCCACGAGTTTCTCCAAACAAAAGAAGAATTATTTTATAGGCTCTTTCTAAAGTGAGCCTTCTCGATTTATTTTCGGGTTGGTCTTTGAGCGGTCTAGCAGCTGCTATTTACTAATGGGTTCTTCTTCAATGAGGTTTTGGTTGGCGATGATCCGCGTGGATCAATCATAGAGACACTCCTAGTTTGGAAGCTTGTGCTAACCAAGTTCTGCCGAATTGCTCTAAGGGAACACCGTCACCAAAAGAGAGAAAGCAGGCATCAAATGGTAATGCTCTAAACTTAGTTGCTAGGTTTCTTTTTTATAAGCTTTATAAACCTAAAAGCATCTATGAAACGTTATAACCTAGATTATATCAATCATGGTATGCTTAGGAGATCCTTAGGTTAATTTTAAGTTTTGAAATTTCGTCTTGCAACATTTGCATGTTCAATTACTATCTTGATTAACCAACAGTGGTATCAAAGCCTGCCTTATGCTTTGCATGATTGATAATAACGTGTTAAAATGTTGTTTTCTATGAATTGATTAAAGTATGATATGCATGACTTAGGGTTTAATTCCAGTTATAGAAAATGATGTGATAACTAGATTAAGGTTTTGTTCAAACTTAGTCTAGGTGATTATCATATAAATTAGCAATGTTTTACAGCACGTGTAAATGCTTTAATTAAGGGTCATCCCATACTTCACTTTATTAAAGAACGAAATCTTTAAATCATAGTTATCTGTGGTATAATGAATCGAAGTGCCCTTGGTTATTTTGGTAAGGATTGGACTTGGCTTCTCATTCACTTTAAGGGAGGACTCTCCTACCTGGAAATCTCCATCAGTATTAGACTCAAAAGTACTCAAGGGACTTTTATGACTTACTCGATTTCTAGTATGGGAATTAGATTCCGCATATGGTTTTACAAACGTGGTTTAAGTTGTTAAATTAAAACTTATAGACATATGTGCAATGACTTAAACATGGACCTTGTTTGTTTTGCATGCTATGTAGAGTCTTGGCATATTGGAATGATTATGATATACTAGTCCCGAGCATGTTCCCTTAGAGTTAATAATTCCAAATAGCCAGGAATTATTATTTTCATAATCATATCCATCTATAAGACCTAGACTAGGGCAAGACCAACAGCACCAATAAAATCCCCACAAAAATATTAAGGCGGTATATAGTCTTCCCATCATAAGTCATAATACGAACCTTATTAACGAATGTAAGCACATGTATAACATGTCTTCCCTTAACATGTGTTTGGTCATGAGACTAGATGGGGTTAAAGTCTTAACCAAAATGGGTTAGTTTTCCATATTATTAGAGCTAATGCCAAATTGGAGACGCATTTAAGGAGTCGTACAATTGGGTAAGCACGTCTCGAGAAAAGAGAACTCAAATGAATTAGCAATTGCATGAGATGTAAATGGACGGGTTCCAATCATGGTTCTCTAATTGTGGCTTGACCTGCGATAGTGGGGGTCATGATGAGTGGCTGTGGATGCTACCTACTAAGGAAAATTGGTTTAACCAAATTTCCTGAATTTAAATAGAAGGGGATGTTTGAATGTTGAGAAAATAATAGGAATTATGTGTTTTATTGAAGGTCTTATATTAAATGCATGTACGTATACTAATGTCTTAACAAATTCTATCTTATATCTAGGTTGAACAATAAATCTAAACATAAACCTTCGCTTAATTATTAACAATAAATTAGATGGTTCAGACTTTACTAATTGGTTCGGTGAGGATAGTCCTTGGATCCAAAAGGATAGCTTATGTTCTAGATGAGCCCCTCCTCGATGAGCTGATGCTGAAACTAATGCCAATGAACATGAGGCATGGGAGAAGTACAGAAAAGATCGTGAAACAACAGCATGTATAATGCTGGCAACCATGAATTCTAAGCTTTAGAAACAGCATGAGAGCATGGATCTCGATACCATGATTCTCCATCTTCATGAGCTCCTTTTGGAGTAGGCTAGGTCCGAGAGATTTGATACATCAAAATTGTTATTCGAAAGGAAGATACAGGTTAGCACTTTAGCACCACAGCATGCTCTTAAACTATTAGGTTATATAGAGAAGTTGACTCGATTGGATTTTGTGATGGATCACGAATTATGTGTGGATTTGATTCTTGCCAGATTGACTGATATTTATTCAAAATTTGTTACTAATTATTATATGAACAATATCGACGCCACACTGCCCAAGTTGGTCAACATGCTAAAAACGGTATAGCCTAAGATTCGTAAGGATCCAAAGGCTTCACTTTTGGTTGAGAAAACAAAACCTTCTAAGGGTGGGTCCCATTTTGGAAAGGGTCTGAGTGCCAAGAAGAAAATCAATAAGAAGAATAAAAGTAAGAAAGGAATTACAAATGTCTGCTTTCGATGAGGCAAGGACGGCCACTAGAAGAAGGATCGTAAGGTTCAGATTTCTGAACAAGTGAAGAAGAAGCCAAGTGAGGCCTCTTCTTCAGGTATGTTAATGATAGAGAGTTTCTCTACAATTCCCTATGAATCTACTTGGGTATTAGTTACTGGTTGTGGTACTCATATCTGTACTTCTATGCTGGGATTGGGAACAGTAGGAGGCTTGCAAAGAGGGAAATGGACCTAAGAGTTGGAAATGGAGCACGGGTTGCTGCAACAACTATAGGGACATATAACCTTCATTTACGTAGTGGCCTGGTTTTAGTTTTGAACAATTGCTATTATATTCTTGTTATCACTAAGAATATTATTTCTATTTCACTTTTAGCAACAGAGGGATTTGAAACTTTATTTTCTAATAATAAATGTTAAATTCAACGTGATAATGTTCTTTATGCTTGTGGAATATCTGTGGATGGTATTTACATTCTAGATACTAAAATCGAAATTCTAAATATGAACATTGTTAAGAAATCTAGATTATTAATGAGGAATCCTCATGCTTATGGCACAGTCGTCTAAGCCATATAAATAAGACTCGCTTAACTAAGTTACACAAATGTGGAGACTTAGGTACAATGGAATGGAAAACCTATGGTGCGTGCGAAGCAAGTGAATTTTTCCCATTGCGAGTGGGCCATAAACAAACACGGGTTGTTTAAAGTGGGGCTTGCGTGGCTGGCCAGCGAGCTGAAAATCTCGCAGGCCGCTAGCACGCGAGGTAAGCCCGCGCACGCTAGCGGGTAGCCCTTACGGTAGCAAGGTAAGCCTTGCGAGCTTGCCTTGCTTAAAGGCTCGCGGGTTAGCCCGCTGGTCATTATGAACCGCGCTGCTAACTCGCTAAGGTGGGATGGGATATTCCCATCCCACCTAGTGTTAGAGGGGGAGTGTAAAGCTCCCCCTTTTCCCTATATATAGACCTCCTTTCTCATTATTCTCAATACACGCATACACTCTTCAGCTCAGCTTTTCTCTCTGAGTTCGACATTTCTCTCTTTGTTCGTTGTGTGAGATCCCCCACGAGTTTCTCTAAACAAATGAAGAATTCTTTTGAAGGCTCATTCTAACATGAGCCTTCTTAGTTTATTTTCGGGTTAGTCTTTGAGCGGTCTAGCAATTACTGTTTACTAACGGGTTTTCCTCAACGAGGTTTTGGTCGGTGAAGATCCATTTGGATCAATCATAGAGGCTTGATAAGTGTATAATTACACTTATTATCATTATAATTTTACACACTAAACATTATATTTTAAGAAATTTTTATACTTCATATAAAAGATTTCACGTGGTATGTAGTTGTTTTTTATGCAAATGCAGATACTAGGTAAATCTTAGGAGTAAAATGATCTAAAGTGGAATTCTATGAAAAACGAGTGAAAAAGGTGCAAAAAGATGCGTAGAACTTAAAGATTTGGCTTATGATCGAAACTGTCAAAGATCGGTGAAGTTGCAAGGAGAATTCTTAAGAAAAATGCAATTCATGATCACGACAATCATTCGCGGTCGTGACTTATTCTTCTTCAAAATATAAGTCTGCCAATCAAAGATTCATGGTCACGACTTCTATATCGCAGTCGTGAATTGGACGGTTTTCTTGTTTTATCTTCTTAACTACCAACTGCTAGATAAGCATGATCAACCACCATCAACTACCAATGAAAAGACACTTATCAGAAGACAACCAATCATGAAAAGGTGCCTATCCATTCTGGATTAGATTGAAGCTTCTCAACCAATCATAATGAAGTGATGCAATCTTTCACCAATGGATGCGACTCTTCATTTGGATAGACGCAACCCTTCTAACTTTATAAATAGGGCTCCAAACCTTACAATTTCATGCAGCATCACAATGTAGTGAGACAGAGGGAAAATATTAGAGTGCATGAGTGAAATATAGTGTGTGTATAGATAGAGAATTCGCTACATTCATAACTGTTAGCGAGAAAATGTTTAAGTGATTCGAATCCTTGTTTTGGTAACTAGATTTCTCTATATTCTCTAGCGATTGTTGTATAAGTGTACTTGCAAATCACTTATAAATAAAAGTTTTCGTTCTTCAATATTTGTTTGTTCTATATTCTCAAAGAATAGCATCCTAGCGGAGGTTCTGTAAGGGCCGAGACCGAATTCAAAGCAGACTCAAGAATTGCAGGAATTGATGACTCCCATTAAAGAGTTGATACGGTTTGATCAACTTTAGCTTTCACTTGCATACCTTACAACTTTGCTTTGTTTTCTTCTTATACTTTCTATTTCGAAGTTTATGATATGTCTATGTGTCATAATGTGTATTTTGTATTAAGTCTTTTATGTTAATCAAGTTATATGCGTTGGAGTTAATTTTAAGAGTAGTTTCGGGGTTAACTATATCGTGTATAATCACTCGATCTGTGATATAACGCTGTTTAGTGAGCCAACATTTTTGGAATGGTAACTTGCTAAATGTGGCTATGTGAGAGCGATTTGTACTAAGCATAGTATTGATGTTGTCCAGGTTTATATAAACGTCTTAATTCATTTGCGCTAGGTTTAGAAAAGTCATTTCATGTGTTGCTCTGCGGCGAATAATTGAACTTCTGAGTATTTAGAACCGAGTCTATTAGATTAGTTTAGTGAATCGTAACATCTTTGTTGAACTTGCATGCTTTCTCTGCTATCCTTATTTCGTAGGGAAAATTTATATATTTAGATTCTCTAATATTTCATACCTATATTTACTCATTCTCCATTCTAACCCTCCATTCTCCATTCCTTGTTGATCTTTAGAGCTAGTCCTTCCTTGTGGGATCGATATCTTTTAAAACTACATCACAATTGTATACTTGCAGTTATCATCATTTTTCTATTTTGATAAGGGGTATTAAAAACACCTATATTTTACGTGAACATGTTTTTGGCACTGTTGATATACTACTGAATCTTGTAAACAAACTATTAAACTTATCAGTAGAAAAGTGGCAAACAAGGCTCTCCTAGTTTGGAAGCTCGTGCTAAAAGTTCTACCGAATTGCTCTAAGGGAACACCGTCATCAAAAAAGAGAAAACACGCATCAACTGGTAATGCTCTAAACTTAGATGCTAGGTTTCTTTTATAAGCTTTATAAACCTAAAAGCATATATGGAACGTTTTTACCTAGATTATATTAATCATGGTATGCTTAGGAGATCCTTAGGTTAATTTTAAGTTTTGAAATTCTGCCTTGAAATGTTTGCATGTTCAATTACTGTCTTGATTAACCAGCAAATATAACCCAAAATTTTTAATGTTAAATATTTAATACTTATATTTATCTCTTAAGGATATTTTATGACTTTCATATTTATTTTACTTTAAAAAACTATCACGTCCTCCCAAACACAAGAAAACTTCATCCTTTATGTTTCCATCAAATAACATCCCTTATATTTCCATCCCCTCATTTCCTTTCCTTTATAATTGTTACAAAAATTTCTCCCAATCAGAGCCTTAAGGCCTTGGGCATATAAAGTAATATACTATGTCCTTTTAATAACTTGTTAATTATAAGATAAATATATATTTAATTTACATATTGAAATGATAATAAATTAAATCCAATTGTATTTTAAGAAAATGGAAGAATAAAATTAAATGAGGAATAAAAATAAAGGTAAATAATTAGCTGTGATTTAGGAAACGAAATGAAAAAAAAAGTGTTGAAAAATCAGCTAGATTTGGTCTTGAACTGTGTGCAAGGTCGGTACTGTCCGATAACTGCCAGAACAGGATCGGTCCAGCTTCAACCTGAGCCAATTCGGTCAGGAGCGGAGACGATATGCTTTTTTGGGATTTTTGGGTTTTATTTTTAGGTGATTTTTTATGATTTCGAACGGTTTTGACGATTTGGAAGTGTTTGGTTCGAACGGTTTTGGTTTCCAAAGACTTGAAGATCTCTTCTTAATGTCTTGTAATCCTGATGTGGATCACTAGAATTGGAGAATAGGTGAAAATATTTCTCTTGATCGCTTTGGAAGAGGGACCAAGAATCCCATGCTCACACCCGTCTAATACTTTTCTCTTACCTCTTAGGTTTTTCTAGGAGGGCGAGCTTCTCTTCATGTTTCTTAGTCTGGGATCTTTTTGAGGCCAACAACTTCACCTTTCCTTTATCAACTACTCTTTCTGACGCATCTAAATTTGTTGGCCTATCATAAGTATATAATGAGTGACTCCTCGTTGTGATGGACTTTGAGCTGACCGCCGGGGAGGACATCACTTGCTTCGTAGCTTGCCTTCAATAACACATCTTCCTGAACAATTTTTTCTCTTCTTTTCGAGAGTGCAATATTTCATTCATTATGTTCTACATCATAGCCATGGCCGCTCCTTATTGCTCTACTTATCAGACAAGCATAACCGTTATGTCCCTGTCGCTCGTACTTCTTTCTTGACTTTCGCCAGCGATATGCCCATTCATCAAAGTGTGATCAGTCATTTGGTGTGCTTGCAATCAAGATCCTTGCATGTCAACTCTGGCCTTGTTTCTTGATTTTGGCATAAACATGAACAAGACCGTATCGGGGATGTGTTGAAATCCCTTTGGTTTGATAGGGGGAGTGGTCATGAGATTTTTGTCCATGCTAACTGCACTAATTTGGTATCCATTTTGTTATTCGCGATTCTCCATCTTCGTGTTAATCTGGTGTTCCTGCAAAACAAGTCTTTGGTCTAGATTCCAGCGAAGACCCTTCGATAGTGAAGTAAGTATGGTGGGAGTAATAAATATGGAAATTATGAGGTATAACTTACCAGAGAATGTTGGTATTTATAATAAGAAGAAGTAATTATGATCCGGCGGGGCCACGGATGGCGTGTTGTAGACCGCCAAGTGTTGCATCAAGCCAACTTGACATTTAATGGCGTCGCAGGGTTTGATTGCTCATTAGTGCACCGATATTGTTTGTTGACTTGAAATTTTGGCGGTGATTAAGTGGACCCACCGAACACTACTCATGGCTGAACATTTGGGCAGGGGAATGGTGACCTATATCAATAATTCATAAAATAATATTTTATTTATGTAATGGTAGACTTTGGGTTACATGATAAGTTTGTTTTTGCAATGGGAAAAAAATTATTGATTGAATAATGAAAAAATTTGTCAAATTACAAATTACATGAAAAACTTTTAATAATACCATTAATAAATTGTTACCTGTCGTTCAACTTTACTTCGTGTTGTTCAATTTTTTTTCTTTTTCTTTTCTTATATTGTCCCTCACCATTAAAATGGAAGTAATCACTATTAATTATATATTTTAATACTATTATTATTAGGATGATTTGTATTTAAAGAAATAAAAGAATTTATTTATAGGGTAAACTTCGAAAACAATGCCTTGTGATTTAAATATTTTGCGAAAAGGTCATAAATAAAAGAACTTATTGTTTAAATATTTTGCGAAAAGGTCCTTGTTGAGTTTTTATAGGTATAAATTATGTCATTAAAAGCTTGAAGTAATCGGGTTAAAATTAATTATATTTGAGCATATTTTCAAGTTTTTTTGTTAGAGAAGGAGATCTCCTGGGCAGAGCTAGAAAAAGGCGCTAAAGCTGATTAAGAAGGATGGGGTCGACACCCCTTAAAAGAACTATTATCCCCACTTTTTATTACCTATCTAACATCTAATCTTCAGTTCTCTCTTGCTCTTAAGTCATGCCATTAATACTTTCTTTTAAACTTTTTTTCATTTATGAATTTGGTTGTGTCATTAATTGAGATATGTGTGTAGTTCACCATCAAGTAAAATATACCCTATAAAAGGCAGTCTAAGGAGATCTTCCCTTGCTGTAATGTATTCTTTCCTTGTTTAGCTTGAATATTTGTATGAATGGATGCTTTATTGTCTATTTGAACCTTGATCAAGTTCATTCTTAGTGTTAGTTAGTAAGGAATGAAAGGTGATGGATTATCACTGAAGAACTTCACGCACATATATTACATGAGATCGAAAGATAAATGTTTGTATGCCTTGGATTTCATGTTTATGGATGTTTAACTGATCATAATGCTACTTTGTTATTCATATGAGGACCGAAAGATGAAGTGTGTTGAACTTAGTAAGAAACTAAACTAGCTTAGTAGGCTGTTTAGGGAGAGAAGATTAAGATACCTTCTAATTGGATTGCTGAGCAAGGTCTTGTACTAAAAGCTAGGGAAGATGGTCTTAGACTGTTATTTGGGTAGACTGAACTTGAATCCTTTATTCAACAAAAATTCCCTTTCAAGAAATTACGTTTTCTTCACCATTAGCTCGTTTATTATGATAAGTACAAATTAACACAAAGATCTCCTTGTGGGATATGATACTCTTGCTTACCACTCTTACAAATTGTCACTAGTATACTTACTAGGTGTTACTGAAAAAGTGCAACAAGTTTTTGGTGTAGTTGCCGGAGAGCAATTTGTGGTAAAGTTTATTATCTTTGACTAAAAATTTGTGCTTTTAATCTTGTTTGTTTATAGTTTGTAGAAATAGGTTTTTACAAGACTTCCTTGTGCATGCGAAGAGTTGGAAGAGATCCACTTATTCCAATCAATCTTGCAATAGAAAGGGAGTGTAGAAGGGAAGTAGTGTTATAAGCCCTCGCTTAGATGCCAATGTATGTTAAATTCTTGAAGGAGCTCTTGTCTAACAAAACAAAACTAGAGAATGTGGCTATGGTTCAACTCAATAGGGACTGCTCTTCAATTTTGCCTAGAAAACTCAAAGATCTAGGGAGTTTTTATCCTTTATTCTATTAGAAACCTTGATATTGAAAATGCTTTATGTGACTTAAGTGCTAGTATTAATCTGATGCCATGTTATCTCTATAAGAAGTTAAGCTTAGGAGATCCCCAACCAACTAGGGTTTCTATTCAACTTGCTAATATAACTATAAGGTACCTTAAGGAAATAGTAGAGGATGTCCTAGTGAAGGTAGGAAAGTTTATTCTTCCAGTACACTTTAATTTTTATGGACATGGATGAAAACATGCAAGTTCCCATCATTTTAGGAAGACCTTTCTTGACTACTAGAAGGGCTTTGATTGATGTAATTAATGGCAAGTTAATTTTAAAAATTCATGATGAGGAAGTTGTATTTAAAATGAATGAAGTTTTAAAGTTACCATCTTCCATTGATGACCAATGTTATTTCATGGATTCTACTGATGCTAATTTAAATCCATACTTTTTGCAGGAACTAAATTTACAAGACCTTGATAATGAAGATGAACTCTTGGAAAAGCAAGTGGAAGTAGAGACAGGAGACCAAGCTACTGTTGGATCTAGGGTTAACATTGAACCCCTTAAAGACCTCCCTAATTCCCAAAATTCAGATCTTAAAGACCTTCAACAAGCCCTTGATTCAAAGCCTTTACCTAATCACCTTGAATATGCCTTCCTAAACCCACCACAAGGCCTTCTTGTTATAATTTCTTCAAAGCTCTCGCCTAAGCAGAAGCAAGACCTTCTTGTTATTCTGAAAGTCAACAAAGAAGCCCTTTCTTGGAAAATTTCTGGCATTAAAGGAATCAACCCTTCCATATGTGCACATAAAATTTTGATGGAAGAGGATCACAAGCCCTCTGTTTAACCCCAAAGAAGGCTGAACCCTAACATGAAGGAAGTTGTTAAGAAAGAGGTAATCAAATTTCTTGATGGTAGAATTATCTACCCCATATCAGATAGTATTTGGATAAGTCCAGTTCAAGTTTTTCCTAAGAAGGGAGGGATGACTATTGTTCAAAGTGAGAAAGGAGACCTTGCACCAGCAAGGAATTTCATAGGTTGGAGGGTTTGTATTGATTACAAAAAGCTAAATGATGCAACCAGAAAGGATCACTTTCCTCTGCCCTTCATATATCAAATGCTAGAAAGACTTGCTGGTTACAAGTTTTATTGTTTTCTAGATGGGTATTCTGGTTACAATAAAATAGCCATTCACTCTAATGACTAAGAGAAGACCACATTCACCTACCTTTATGGAACTTTTTCCTATAGAAGAATGCCATTTGGTGTATACAATGCCCCTGCTACATTTCAAAGGTGTATGATGGCTATTTTTCATGATATGGTAGAAAGAACTATGGATATCTTCATGGATGACTTTTCTATTCATGGGAAGACCTTTGACAACTGTCTTTGCAATTTAGAGGAGGTCTTGATCAGGTGCATTAAGACCAATTTGGTTCTCAATTGGGAAAAGTGATATTTTATGGTGACTGAAGGAATCATGCTTGGACATAAAGTCTCAGAGAAGGGCTAAGAAGTGGACAAGGCAAAGATAGACATCATTCAAAACCTAGCTCTACCCACATTAGTGAGGGAAAACATTAGAGTGCATGAGAGAGATATAGTGTGAGTATAGATAGAGAATTTGCTACGTTCATAAGTGTTAGCGAGAAATGTTTAAGTTATTCGAATCCTTGTTTCGATCACTAGATTTCTCTATATTCTCAAGCGATTGTTGTATAAGTGTACTTGTAAATCACTTATCAATAAAAGTTTTTGTTCTTCAATAATCGTTTGTTCGATATTCGCAAAGAATAGTATCCTATCAGATATTCTGTACGGGCCGAGATCGAATTCAAAGTGCAGGAATTGATGACTCCCATTAGAGAGTGGATATGGTTTGATCAACTTTAGCTTTCAGTTGCATACCTTACAACATTGCTTTGCTTTCTACTTATACTTTCTATTTTGAAGTTTATGATATGTCTATGTGTCATTATGAGTATTTCATGTTAAGTCTTTTATATTAATTAAGTTATATGAGTTGGAGTTAATTTTAAGAGTATTTTCAAGGTTAACAATATCGTGTATAATCACTGGATCTGTGATATAATGTTGTTTAGTGAGCCAACATTTTTGGAATGGTAACTTGCTAAATGTGGCTATGTGAGAGCGAACCGTACTAAGCATAGTATTGATGTTGTCCAGTTTTATATAATTGTCTTAATTAGTTTGCGCTAGGTTTAGAAAAGTTATTTCATGTGTTGCTCTGCAGCGAATAATTGAACATCTGGGTATTTTGAACCGAGTTTGTTAGATTAGTTGAGTAAATCGTAACATCTTTGTTGAACTTGCATGTTTTCTCTGCTATCCTTATTTCTTAGGAAAAATCTATATATTTAGATTCTCTAATCTTTCATATCTATATTTACTCATTCTTCATTCTAACCCTCCTATCCAAAATATCAAATCTATTTTATTTTCTTTATTTTATCTTCCTTATTGATCTTTAGACTTAGTTCCTTCCCTGTGGGTTAAATACCTTTTAAAACTACATCGCAACTGTATACTTGCAGTTATCATCATTTTTCTATTTGATAAGAGGTACTGATAACACTTATACTTTACCTGAACAAGTTTTTGGCGCCATTAATATATAGCCAAATCTTGCTAACAAATTATTAAACTTATTAGTAGAAAAGTGGCGAACAGTAGAACCGTGCCACTAACGTTCAAGTTAGGCACCACATCATTTGCCCTTTTGTTCTGGCTACCCTGTCTTGGTGTGATGATTGATGATTGATGAAAATGGGTCGCTGTTAGCGAAAGCATTCATCGTTATAGTAATCTCAGCGCTCATCGACGATTGGTTCACTTGCGGGTTCTGCCCCGCCCTAAGATTTTATTCCTCTACCACATTCTCCTCTTATTAGTTGGCCATATTACTAAAACTACGCCAAGTGCGTTGTTCTAAATCTGAACCCGAGTCTTCACTAGAGTCTGTATATAGAATTCCTTCTTGATGAGCCATGATTGGAGAAATGCGGATCAATCGGCGAGAAGCCCTGTTCTAAGCCCTTTGGTAGACAGGCTTTTTCTTGGCTGAAGTACATAGGAAGATCATCAAGGTATGCATATTAAGTCATGATGCATGATTGATGCGTGAAATGTTAATGTTATGACTGCATAAAAGGGTTAATGTGCCATGATGCGAAATAACAATCAATAAAAAAAATAGAATTGTTAGTCCAAGTGATAAGAATGAGTGAATGAAAATCTAGTGGATTCGAGATATACACTCTATCTATGGGATAGTGTGAAAGGGAATGATGTGATGAAATGACCTAATTATCCGTGTGGTGATTGATCAAAAATTCAAGATCTGGTGCTGTGACTAGATCTCATGAAGATGTCCAATTATTTTCGGGTAAGCGGTGTGACATACCCTAATGAAAAGTGGTTCAAATATGTTTGAAAAGAACTACCATTTATAGCACTTAGATGAATGTTTTGGTTCTTTTTCCCCATTAGGGTAAGGTCTTGGATGTTAGTGAATATCATTATAAAAGGTATGTGGTGATGCATTGATCGTTACCCTTCATGGGTGGGTATTTCAGGTGAATGGTCACCTAGAATGGTGCTAAGGTTTTTGAAGAAAGTTCTCACCATGTGAGCTTAGGTTAGGATACCAACAAGGATATCGCTTAATGTGGGGAAATATGATTTGTGTTCATGTTTTCCTCGTGTAGGCTTTTGGTATGTATAATTACCCCGGAAGGGCTATGAATTAGGACGCCAAGTGGGCGTCGAATAAGATTTCAGTATATCTACCCTATACAGGTTCAAGAATCGGACATTAGGTGGATGTCGTGCTATAATGGGGTAGATAATGCTACATGATTATACTTGGTTTCATGTTATCCTAGGGAGACGAACTCGAGCGTCAACTATATGCTAAATGTGATGAGAACAACTATAGATTTAATGCTTCAATGAGTGTGTGCATTCAAGTGTCTACATTAAGATTCATGGTCAGCATGACACATTTATACAATGCATGATGAATCAAAAAGCAATAAACACATAGCACATAATATTCAAATTCCAACCATACAACTCCCGCGCGTAGGGTTTTTAGCTAGTCTCTATCCTAGGTTTAGTTCATTTTAGTATCACAAGGATACTAAGGAGCGCACCTGCAAGAAAATATAATGCATAGTCATTTGTTGGGTAACACCCTAGGGAAAATGCCTACGGCTTATTTACGTGAGGTTTATAAATGGGTTGTTGATGTAGAAGGTTCTTGTTGCACTAAAATACACTCCAAGCCTCTCCCTAAATAGGTTCTAATGAGGGAGGTACATGCAATATGGCAACAAGTGCTCCACCCACCCAAGTACTATCTTTTCTTAAGGAGGCAGATTAGTATAAGGGAAAGCTTCGTGGTAGTAGGGGTACTTAGACTTACGGGCTAATCCCTTCTATTGCAATGCAAAATTTATGAATATGTCGTAATTAAGAAAATACGGAATAATGTGATCAATAATTTTTGGCACTTATCCAAAATCTAAAATATTTAAAAAACAAGTTTAAGAAAAATTCCTGTGAGCACGGGATTTTGTACCAGCTCGCGCGTTCAATGATGATGGCTTTTCGGGAAATTTATCCTCGAATCACACGATTTTCGACCATCCGACGATCTTCATATGGGAATCCTCGTCAGACGTTTTAAATTATTTCACTATATA
>CATIWQ010024832.1:0-18333 GCA_949673415.1 Euphorbia schlechtendalii
ATATGTGTATATGTAACTTGAGAATGAAATAAAGTATTGATAAACAAAATGAGGAAAAAGATTATTGTGATTTTATTGATCATTTTTATCGGTGATTTAGTAGAATCCAGCATTGAAACGGAACGATGCAATTCGTGTTTGGAAGTTCAAGAGAAATATTGCATGAGCTTAAAGTCTAAAGAGCTAGACAAAACACCCGCAATAAAAAGGCAACATTGCAAAGATACTGTTTCAAGTATATGCGCGCTGGAAGTAATATTTTCATTCTCTATTCATTCTTATTAAATATTGTTTTCAAATACTATTATATTGTATATGTATTATATGACTTCAAACTATACTTTGTGCACGCAGGGGAAGTGCAACTAGCTTCGATGGATTGATCTACCCCATAGCATCGAAGATCTAATGACAAAAGTATATATTGTTTAAAAGTGGTTGATGTTTGGGTTTATATGTGGATTGATTTTTGGCTGATTTAATGGTTGAATTTTGGGTTGATAAATAATTATTAGAAATGGGTTGGTTGATGAGTTACGGGTTGATGACTTCCCTACAAATAGATGAATTCTCATTGAAAATAAAATGAACTCAGAATCAATTACTCATACTCCTATTACTTTTGTTTTCTTTTGTTATAATATAAGTATTTTTATATCTTTTCCAACAAGTTATCAATACGTATTTATTCTATTCCTAATAAGAAATATATTAGCCGAGTTGTAGATACGTTGAAACAACAAATTATTAAAGGTTGTGGATACATTGACATAAAAAATTTTGAGAGGTTGTGGGTACTTTGACCCAAAAAATTTTGAGAGGTTGTGGTTTCGTAGATTTCAAGAGGTTGCGAATACATTGACACAACTAATTTTAAGATATTTTAGATTTGTTGACCCGATACATTTTGAATAGTATTATCTGAGCACAGGATTTTCTATCCCACTCGAAGCGATGAAGATAAATATTTTCATGTACTCCCCAATTCTAATGATCCGCATTGAGGTTACGAGATGTGGGGAAAATATCGGGTCTTTGGAAATGAAAACCATTCAAAACTGATTAAAAACGAAAAAAAAAACATCCAAAAAAAGTCCAAAATTTGCTGCTCACGCAACCGGGCCTTGTACAGGTTGGACCAATCCTGGGACCCGGCCGGTATTGATCTGGCGATTTTAAGTCATTTTGACCCTTTTTCCCCCTATCTTTTTACCCCTCTCTTAATTCTTTTTACTCGTTTTTTTATCCTATATAAGCCTAAAGAATTAGGTTTAGAGTGATCCATGTTTCGTTATCCATTTTTGGGTGAGAGAGTTAGAGAGAGAAAGAGGTTTTTAGGGTTTTAAAGAAAAAGTTTGGGAAAATCCTCAACTTACTCATTTTCTTTAACAATTTTTTCAAAAAAATCCTCTGATTCCTATGTTCTAAAGAGTTAGAGAGTGAAATCTAACTCTTGGATTTCCTTTTTCCACCACCAAATCCACTTTATACCTTATTTTCTTACAAAAATCAACAAAAATCAATAGAAAAAGGCTTAGAGGATCTTTATTCGACATTTGTAGCTCCCAAACTCGAAAATTCACATTGGAGGGGTAATATTATGAGCTTTTAGAGACTTTTGACGTGATTTGATGTTTATTTTTAAGTTTAAAGTTTGGAGTTTATTTCAGGGTCTCGTCTTTAACCCATCCCCATTAGACCAGTACCGACCTAACTGAGAGGGCGGTACCAACATTATGTCAGTACCGACTTGTTACTTGGGGCGGTACTGGCCCAATGGGCCAGTACTAAACCACCATCCGAGAATGACCCCTTTCCCACAAAAAGGGTTGTTCTTGGTCGATATGACCAGTACTACCTGGTCAGGCCGGTCCTGGCAAGCCGTGGGGTAACGACCCTAACCCTCGAATAGTCCCCCTTTTTTCCTTTTTACCAATTTTTTAAATATATTTGCTCCATTTTAGGTTACCCCCACGATAGGAAACACATTTTCCCTGATAACCAACCCAACTTATGTTTAGCTACTAGATAGTGTTCCTTTCATCAGTTATCTATCAGGAAAATATAATAATATTTCAAAAGTTATCATTTTTTTACTTCCTACCATGTTGTCATCTGCTTGAATATTGTTTAATTTTCAAGATCATTTTCCTATCATGTTCCTACCAAATAGTGCTCCTATCATGTTTAATTACTAGATAGTGCTCCTTTTATCAGTTATCTATCAGAAAACTATAGTAATATTTTCAGAGTTGTAATTTTTTACTTCCTACCATGTCCTTACCATGTTCCTACCATGTTGTTATCTGCTTCTATTTTGTTTGATTTTCAAGTTCATTTTTTTACCATGTTCCTACCAGATAGTTCTCATATCATGTTTAACTACCGGATAGTGTTCCTTTCATCAGTTATCTATCAGGAAACTACAATAATGTGTTTCTAGAGTTGTCATTTTTTAATTCCTACCATGTCCCTACCATGTTGTTATCTGATTCTGTTTTGTTTTATTTTTAAGTTCATTTTCCTACCATGTTCCTACCAAATAGTGCTCCTGTTATGTTTAGCTACTAGATTGTGCTCCTTTCATCAGTTATTCACCAGGAAACTACAGTAATATTTCTAGAGTTATCATTTTTTACTTTCTACCATGTCCCTACCATGTTCCTATCATGTTATTATCTGCTTCTATTTTGTTTGATTTTCATGTTCATTTTCCTACCATGTTCCTACCAGATAATGCTCCTGTCATGTTTAACTACTAGATATGCTCCTTTCATCAGTTATCTATCAGGAAACTACAATAATATTTCCAGAGTTGTCATTTTTTACTTCCTACCATGTTATCTATCAAGAAACTAGCATAATATTTCCAGAGTTGTCATTTTTCACTTCCTACCATGTTCCTACCAGATAGTTATCTGATTCTGTTTTATTTGATTTTCAAGTTCGTTTTCCTTCCATGTTCTTACCAGATAGTTATCTGCTTCTATTTTCAAGTTCATTTTCCTACCATATTCTTACCAGATAGTGCTCCTGTCTTATTTAGCTAATGAATAGTGCTCCTTTCATCTATCAAGAAACTACAGTAATATTTCCAGAGTTGTCATTTTTTAATTCCTACCATGTCCCTACCATGTTGTTATCTGCTTCTGTTTTGTTTGATTTTCAAGTTTATTTTCCTACCATGTTCCTACCAAATAGTGCTCCTGTCATGTTTAACTATTGGAAAGTGCTCCTTTCATCAGTTATCTATCAGGAAACTACAATGATATTTCAAGAGTTGTCATTTTTTACTTCTACCATGTCCCTACCATGTTCCTACCATGTTGTTATCTCCTTCTATTTTATTTGATTTTCAAGTTCACTTTCCTACCACGTTCCTACCTGATAGTGCTCCTCTCATGTTTAAATACTGGATAGTGCTCAATTCATCAGTTATCTATCAAGAAATTACAATAATTTTTTAGAGTTGTCATTTTTTATTTCCTACCATGTTCTTACCATATATTGAATAGTTGGAAAAGTTTATCAAAAAAGTATATCACATTGGATGGCGTTTCGAAGATAAAAATGAGATGAACAAAAAACTCTAAAGCGGCATGTCCAAAAAATGAACGGATTAAAAGATAATGGTAAAATAAGATGAAAAAATTAAAAAAAAAGCATGACCTCATCTATTATGTCATCTGTTGGTAGTGGAGGAGAATAAAATAATTTGGAACGTATAAAAGGTGTGTTTGAAATTTATTTGGTTAAAATAGTTATGTACTAAAACTTTGGTTGATATAAATACTTAAAATCAACCCATTTAAAAAATTTCCCATTTTATTTTATGATAAAATTCTATTTTCTCTTAATTATTAACTTATATTTTTTATATTTAATATATATCTTAACTAATATAAAGTAGATGAGAGCATTGGTCAGTTCGGTCGAAGAACTGAACCAAATAAACCAAATGCCAAATAATAGAAAAATAAGGAACCTAATACCGAACCTAATAAATTTTGGTTCGTTCCGGACCAAACCTAAATATTTAGGTTCGGTCCGATTCCATATAAAACCAAATTGTATTTCCATAAATAAATTCAACTATTTTTTTGGGGCTTAATGCATCGACACCCCCCTGAACTTGTTCAAAAAGGGCTGTTGCCGCCGTAAACTTTCAAATGTGACAGATAGCCCCCCTCTGTACTTGTCTAAAACGTGTCACTTTACTTCCTAGTAAAAATATCGGCTTCAAGAATAAGAAGATGAACACGACGGGTCAAGAATCGATACAATATTATGATTAATTGAAAAAAAAATTAGAATAGAGATGTAGTTTTGAAGAAGATGAAGAACATTTATTAAGGATTTTGAATTGTAAGAAAATGAATGTTATGGATTTTTTGTATTCATTTTTTATTCCACCAACATATTTTACGCGCATGTATTTTGATGGTCATTTACTTAGCAAGCCAGTTCATCAAAAGGGGGTAAAGTGACGCGTTTTAGATAAGTACATGGGGCTATCTATCACATTTCAAAGTTCAGGGTGACAACAATCCTTTTTGGACAAGTTCAGGGGGGTGTAGATACATTAAGCCTTTTTTTGGAGGGCAAAGCTAAAACTGTAATAATATTTTTTCATGCTAAAGAGTTAACTATTGTTTGAGAAAATAAAATTAAATTTAATGATCATTATAACAAAAAAAATTAAATAAATATGTAAGGAATGAACACAACCACTAACTTGTAAAGCACTTTTTCCATTTCAATAACCTACTGTATAAGATATAAAAAAATTATATTATAAAATCTGGAAAAGAATAAAACGTGAATGAACCGAAAGATAGAAAAAGAACTTTTATTTTTTAATTAGGTTCCGTTCTCAGTTTATTTGGTTCGTTTTCTCAAAATCGAGAACCGAACCTAAAACCAAATTACCAAAATATTAGAACCAAGAACCGAATCTAATTAGTTTGGTCTGGTCTGGTCTGGTTCTCAGGTTCGGTTTGGTTCGTTAGGTTTTTTGCTCTTCCCTAATATAAAGGATTAATTAGGAAAAAAAATTTTAATTGTCCCATATTTTAAAATGACAAACAAAATGAATTAACATCAAAAGTCTAGAAATGATAAATAAAAGGAACCAGAGGAGTGTGAATTTTTAGTACTGTTTGTATCATAAACCTCGTGTCAAACCAACGTGACCTTAAAAATATTGATTAGTCAAAAATTTCGAGCTAAAATTTCGTGTTCGTCACAGTGCATCTATTGAAAGATGTCAAGCAACGGGGGTGGACTCGAGGATTAGATATGAGAGAAGGTTAAAATTAATAGGTATTGTTTAAAATTTTTGGCAGAGCAATATTGATATTCAAATTGATGTTAATCATTAAACAACTAACTTTAAAGTGCATGCGTGCGTGCGTGTGTGTTATTTCTTTAAATGTTTTGGGGGCCAGAACCCCTGTACGGTTGTACTTGGGTCCAGCCATGTCAAGCCATCTGAAGATTGGAGTAGGCTAAGATATAGCGAACAAGGATAAATTTAACGGGTCTCCATTATTCTAAGTCTAATGATTTTACTCACTTGCAATTTCTTATTAACATATATATTTATTGCAGTTAATTTTGAGGCTGATAAAAATATTTTTGTAGTTAAAAAGATTTTTATTCAGCCTTTTTAATACTATTTTTAGCCTATTGAGGACCCATAAATGTGAATTTGATCATTGAGCGCGGATCTTATAACATTTTCAACGGTACTTCAAAATTGAAATGTTTAATATATTTAAAGTAGGGTTAAAGTAACCCTATTTCATATATGACATGGATTACTCCAAATGTGAAGTAACCAATGTCTTACTCTATATTCAGAGTAAATTATTTAATTAGTTTTTTTATTTAAGTTAATTAATTAATATAAATTTATAATTTTATATTTCATAATAATCACTTATTATATGTTTTATTAATTATTAATAATTTTAATTAATTTATAAATTTTTTAGTAACGTATTAAATCATGAATATATGAATTAAAAAAATTTAAAATAAATTTAAATATTTTTTGACAGAAGAATATATGTCATCAAAATCAATCAAGGTGGATAACAGCTCTAATCAAAGGTGGACAAGAGTACCAAGTCTTCCTACTGTTCGAGGAATCCACTGCTATAGCAAGAACATGTGCAACATTATGATTCACCAATCGACAATCATAAACTAATTTGAAATGTCTAAAACAACTAATAATGTTTAAACAATCCTTAAAAATGGAACCTATTGGAGAAATATAAAAAAAGATGATTATTAAACGCAGTTACAACGTTTATAGCATAAAACTCCAAAATGATGTTGTCGTAGTTCTTGTCATTGAGCCAACTGAGCCTCTCTACAACTCATCGCCTCAACTGTAAAAGCGTCACCACCTCCTTGCATTAAACAAGACTTTGTCGCTATCACACGTTCCGAAGAATCCCTAATGATGAAGCTGTTGAACCGTAAACAGGCTAATAACAACAGCAAAGGGGGGTAAATGCGTTAACTGAGTTACTTTTTAGACCTTTTCGTTTTAATGTTAACTCAGTAAGGTTTTTATATGCATGCTGAGAATGAATGCTGAATGTGATATAAAAACCTATAAACTGTTCAGCTCAGCTGGCACAGTTTATCTTCAACCTTTAACTGAGTAAAGATTACTCAGTGCGAGTTGGATGACAAGCAAATAAACAATATGAGAGAGATGAATGAGCAAGAAGCTGATGAAGCTAATCGCTTAGAGTTAGAACGATTACACCTGAGATTTTATCCTAGTTCGGCCCCTAGCCTACCTCCAATCCCCAGATACCATCTCCGAGCTTTAATCCACTAGTGATTAATTCCTTCAATAGGGGGAGAAGCCTTTACAATGGGTAGACTCTATTACAAAAAGTTCCTCCTTTCTAACTACCGCTCGAACTTAGTTTGGGTACCCTTCCCAAACTGACACTCAAGATTAATAAATAATATTGAACTGAATTCAACTTATAGTACGTTGAATCCATACAAGGTTAATCCTATGAGTGATTCTCTCTATTACAAATTGATAAAACTATTGATTACTTACAGATTACTTGCTGATGAATTTCTAGAAAGCAGAAATGATTTTCACAAGGTTTTGCTCTTAGGAAATTCAAGGTGATTCACCGCGTTTGAACGTCTGCTTCAGTCTTCTATTTATACTGTAAATTTCTGAGAAGTAGCCGTTGCAAACTTTGAGGATATCGCAAAACTTCAATTTCTCATTTCAATTAATCTTTCGAATCTTCCCGTTGGAGATAGATTTCAGGACGTTTAGAAATAGGAATTGAACATTGTGGTGCGATTTGTTTCCATTTCCAAATTCTCATTTTTCTTTTACAATCTGGATCTTTAAGAGATTTGCGCTTCAGGCAACGTGGTATCTTTTCGTTGGATGACTTTGATAACGTTGCGGGATGTGCGCGAAGGTCATTGATACACGATGCATTTCATGGGATTATTCCTTATATTCTGATTCTAATGAGGAATATCTGACACTTTGTACAGCCACGTTTAATGTTGTGAGGACCACATGAATCTCTATTAATTTCAACACCTTTTTCTCCTGAAATATAATGGAGGATTATTCTGTTCCTTCATAAAAGTGGTTAGTAGCATATGTGTCATGATAATAATCAGTGCCGCAAAAATAATTACTTTTAGATAAGTAATACTATAACTCAGCATGAGCTGAGTGATGATAACATAAACTATATAGTAATCAACACACACTTGGCTTTTCCTACACTAAGTAAAAGCATTCTTAGTGTTCAATT
Source organism: Euphorbia schlechtendalii (assembly GCA_949673415.1). Lineage (NCBI taxonomy): Eukaryota > Viridiplantae > Streptophyta > Magnoliopsida > Malpighiales > Euphorbiaceae > Euphorbia > Euphorbia schlechtendalii. The sequence goes on from CATIWQ010024832.1 coordinate 7,824, forward strand.
AACTTTTACTATCCCATATTGATTGCTATCACCAAAACTTTTGAGTACCATGATGTACTATTAACTTGGGTTCTACAATCTCCCCCATCTTGGATAGATAACAACTAAATGTTAGAAGAAGATAATTGATAGAGTTTAGAGTTAACTGATTACCTGAAAGTAAAGTAAAAGCTCCCTTTAGCTGAGTGACTTTCCTTGGTTAGCTTAAGCTCCCCCATACTGAGTGAGTCTTTTCTTCAAGCAGCTCAGTTCCCCCTTGCTTAGTGGATTTCTTCTTTGATTTGGGATTTCATCTTACTTTATCTTATCTTCAGTTTCTCATTTATTTTCCTGCATATATATGTTAGATATACAACATAAAATATACTTAGCTATAAAAGTTGAGAAGATCCTAACTTGAGGTGAAAGACTTGTATTTTAATAAAATAGGAAACTTAGTCAGTACATAATATATATCCTGAACTAAGATTACATTCAGTCCTATTATAAGATTTCATTCAAATACTTAAAACCAGCCTAATGCTTATGAGCTGAGGAAGAAGAAGATCTGTGCTGCTTCTACTTATCCTAATTTGCTCTTAACCTCTACTATGGATCCCTGTGCATTGGAAGAGATCCCTTGAGCTGACTTGCCATCCTGATAGCATCTTCAGCTACTTTCTCCCCCGTTGCTATATGGCCTTGAACAATTTGATCGAGGTAGACATTAAAGGTGTCGAGAGCAGCTTGGAAGCTTTCTTGCTAGCCTATGATTGCAGGGGAAATCTCCTTCTCGAGTTGCTCCTTGCCCTTGGTCAAGAGGAAATCTTGATCATTCAACTCACTCAATAGTAGATGATGACACCTTGAGAGATGGGCAATCTAATCAAAGCCTTAATTCGTGAACTGTTGAAAACACTATAGTAAGCCCCGGAAGTCCGTTGTTGTTAGTGCAATCTTCAGCCTTGATTCAATGTCATAGATTTTCGGGTAGATGGTGGCCACATTTTTGGAACTGAATTCTATATCCTTGCCATCCATTTCTCCCAAACTCAATAGGGCATCAATCTTCTACTACATGTCATGCACTTTGGATTTTATCTCATCAAGCTTGGCATGAACTGATAATCTAGTCTTTGGATAAATATGCTTTGTTGGAGGCATACTGAGCGTAGGCATGTCAGGAAAGAGTTTTCCCATTGTGGAAAAAAGGAATTTCTGTGAAGAAGCAACCTTTTCTGTGATGTGATATGTGATCTCCCTTTGAATTGTGTCCATTTTGTTGCTGAGAGGATCTAGATTACCAACAGGGGCCTTATCCAATTTTGAAGAGATGTTTTCCAATAGCTTCAAGACTAGGTCTTGCTTTTTATCCTGAATAAGTAGGAGCCTGGATTCTTGCTCCACAAGCTTCGCAATACTGTGGCTGATATCCTTGGTAGTTGTCACCTCTTTTGTGAGGTCTCCAATCTTACGATCGTTAAGCCTCTTTATTTTGGCTTGTTCCTTTTTGAGTTCATGAATCTATGTCACTTGAGTAACCATGTTGGTACTCAAGAGACTCAGCTACTGAGTAGCAGCATCCACACTACCCTTTATCTTCCCTGCGACAGCATTTGCTAACGCAGTAGACGTGGGGATAGATGCAGTAGCTGACCCAAGCTGGGCTGCAGACTCCATTAACCCGTTTAAAATCAAATCCATTTTATCAACTAGGCTTTTGGTACTCTCTTTTTCTAAGTGATTTCGATTAACCAACAAGCTACCCTGGATTCTCTCAAACTCCTCAAAGTAAAGGGAAACACTAGGCACACTTGTGTGCTGTTCGAATTCTGACAAATTTGCCATGGGCTTAGAAGATAAGTACATCAAATCTTGAGTCAGTAGCACTTTTCTTAGTGCTCCATCTAACTCAGCATCAATTTTGAGTGCTGGAAATTACTTTCTAGCTAACTCACGGATCTGAGTAACGAAAGATGTATCATCCATTTCTAGCTTTCTATTGGATTCAGGTAGTTCAGGGGCTGTAAAATTTTCCTTGTTAACCTGATCACTTACATTTCCCTACTGAGCTTAGTTCTTAGTATTGGGAACTTTCCTAACTAGATGGGTTAAGGGGGTAGTGGATGGGTTTGAAGGAGTAAAAGGTGTATTTACAGAAGAAGGAATTGGTTTGAAAGGAATAGAAGGAGCAATGGCTTGAGAATAAACTTGTTGGGAATGTACAGGAGATGAGGTTGGATTGTTATGTACTGGAGAGGGAAAGTGATCTTGAGTGTTAGAGGGTGAAGAGATTTGGATTACAGGTGTTTTCTTAGATGAGGAGGTGGAAGAAGAAGAAGAAGAAATTTTCTGTGTATCAGGATTTATAAGAGTAGAACTTGAGGGGTTGATAGATTTTAAGGGTGAAGGATTTACAAAAGAAGGAGGAGTAGGAGTTTTATTTACCTCTAGGTTAGCCGTTTGATCCAAGGATTGATCAGCCTGAGGTTGCTCATGCTGAGGAGCGGATTCCTTAATAGGAGAGAAACTGAGTGTGGGGATGTTAGGTTCCTAAGGATCAGATTCCTCAGTGATGGGATTTATTGAGTCCCCAGCACCTTCCTTGCTTCTCACCACCTACACATTTCTAGGTAGTGACCTTGTGGTGGAGGTGCGCTTACGCTGAGTGTCCTTCATCTTGGCAAATAGTTCTTCTAAGTTCTCAACTACATTGGACACATCCTGGTCCTCTGCCTTGTATTTCTTGGCCTCGTCTTGCACCTCAGAAGAGTCTGGGACTACCAATTTGTGCTTTCTTTGACGCAAGGATTCACTAGCCTCCATATCATCTTCTTTCTCCTTAGCTAGCTCAGCTTCCATTTTTACCTCTGCTTCTCTTTGAATGTTGGTTTTTGCATCATTCTCCTTCGCTGGTGCTGAGTAGGAGCTTCATTAGACTTGGCTGGACTTTTTCCTTTGTCCTTAAAGGAAGCAGTCTTGCGTGCTGAGGAGGAGGTGGCAGAAATCTTCTCAAAGATGGTTGAGATAGGGGCATTATCAAAGCTGGATTCATCTCCAAATTCTGCTACAAAAGGATCTTCCTCCTCCTTGTTGATGTCCACAGGTACTACTATCGATATGCACTTCTACTTTTACTTTTGTTGTGCTTTAGTGTACCTAGCATGCACCTGATTGTAGGTCAACTTGCTGAAGTGAGACATCTCCAACTTCTTCTTCACTGGCAGAATTGATCTACCAGACTCCTCCAAAAACTGGCCCATAGTGATAGACGGTAGTGACTTTGGTCAGGTGATGAAGTATCAACACTGGCCAATTAAGTTTCTTACCCTCTACCATATGGTAGACCACACACCTTTCGAAATAGGTGCATCTAGTCAACGAGCCAGTCTTTGGTAGCAACAGCTTCGCTACCAGCTCATGACACATCCTGGCTTCCCAAGACATTCCACTTGTAGCAATCTCCCTAGACACATAATTTGCAGGGAGTTCCCAATCTTCAGGAATAAGAATAGCATCTTCATCACCAGACTATCAGAGTTGAGTGCCTGAATTGGGCATGTTGAGAATGCTCCCAATGAGCCTGGTATAAATCAGCGTTATCTTGCCTACACACTCCATCAACAAGACATCATTGAAGCCTTCAATAGTGTACAAATGAGTGTAGAAGGCTCTCATGAGTCCTGTTACTGCTTGACCCTCCATCTTCAGAAAAGCACTAAGTCACTGTTGCTTTATGACTCTGTACATCATTTTGTTCAGCAGCAAACCTTCATAATCAACCTCATAGACTGGTCTAAAGTCTAGGTTATCTTCCTAAGCAATTTTGGCGATACGAGTTCCAGCCTTTAAAGTAATTCTCCCCGTCTTTTCTTGATTGTCCACCACAATCTTCATCACAGTGGTGTTCTTGAGTTTGTAAGTGCTTTCGATTCTCACCATTTGAGTTTTGAAAAGAGAAAATGATAGAATTTGAGGGAATGAGAATTAGGGTTCGAATGCTCTAAAGGTTTTGAAATCGCCAAATCAAGTAATCTTCCTTCCCTTAACTGATCATCTTATATAGGCAGAAACCCATTTTAGGGGGTACATGTCATAATCTTAGCTTAAGATGGATAATTAATGCTGAGATTAACATCTAATGAATCAACTCAGTAATGGTGAGTTTAGACAACGACTGTTCCAATTCTCTTCTACATTATTTGAAAATGTAGGGATTTGAATTTTTAGTCGCAAACATGAACTTAAGCCGTTACTTAAAAACTTTGACGGTGTTGACCACGTGTCCTCTCATACTTGATTTTCAATACTTAGCTAAAATTTGTGATGGATTCTATCTTCTTCATCATTATGGATTACTCATACCGATCAATTCCCTTAGCTTACTGAATTGTTCCTTTGGTAAAGGTTTGGTGAAGATGTCAGCACACTGCTTATCTGATGGAACATATTCAAGATTTACATCTCCTCGCAGTACATGATCTCTAATGAAGTGATGCCTAATGTTGACATGCTTCATTCTTCCATGCTAGACTGGATTTTTAGATAAATCAAATGCACTCTTGTTGTCGCACATAACTTCAAGATGATTTGACTTGATTCCATAATCTTCCAATTGCTGTTTTATCCAAAGGAGTTGAGCTACGCAACTTCCTACTGCCATGTACTCAACTTCAACTGTACTCAGTGTAACTGAAGTTTGCTTCTTGCTGTACCAAGAAACAAGACATTCTCCAAGGAAGTGGCACCTTCCTGTTGTACTTTTCTTGTTCAACTTATCCCTTCCATAGTCTGCATCTGTGAATCCCCTAGGAGTGAAATTTGAATTGTTGGGATACCATATACTTGCTTCAATTGACCCTTACAAGTACCTAAGAATCCTCTTCACAGCTGCTAGATGAGATTCTCTAGGATCAGCTTGGTAGCGAGCACAGTAGCATACAACATACTGTAGGTCTGGTCTACTGTTGGTTAGGTAAAGAAGAGAACCAATGATTCCTCTGTAGAGTTTGCTGTCTACTGAACTTCCAGCTCATCTTTACTTAAAATTGTATCAGTGGCCATGGGAGTGGACATAGACTTTGAGTTTACCATGTCGAATTTCTTCAGAACTTCTTTTGCGTATTTAGACTGGTTAATGAAAGTACCATCTTCTAATTGTTTGATTTGAATACCTAGAAGGAAGTTCAATTCTCCCATCATAGACATTTCGAACTCACTCTTCATCTGCTTGCTGAATTCCTTGCACATCGCTTCATTAGTTACTCCAAATATAATGTCATCAACTTATATTTGGACTAGCAACACCTCTTCTTTCCTTCGCTTGATAAACAGAGTCATCTCTGCTTTTCCTCTTTCATAGCCTTTGCTGATTAAGAAGTTAGTCAGCCTCTCATACCATACTCTTGGCGCCTACTTCAATCCTTAGAGGGCTTTCTTCAGTTTGAAAACGTGCTCTGGATTTTTCGCATCTTCAAATCCTAAAGGCTGGCGAACATATACTTCTTGAATGAATCCATTTAAGAAAGTGCTTTTAACATCCATTTGAAATAATTTAAAATTCATATGGTATGCAAAAGGATAAAATATTTGAATGGCTTCAAGTCTGGCTACTGGAGCATAGGTTTCGTCATATTCAATTCCTTCCTGCTGATTGTACCCTTGAGCGACAAGTCTAGCCTTATTCCTGACAATATTTTCATCTTCATCAAGCTTGTTCTTGAAGACCCATTTGGTGCCAATTATTTATTTTCCTTTAGGCTTAGAAACCACATCCCAGACATCATTACATTTAAATTGATCTAGTTCCTCTTGCATTGAAATCATCCAATAGTCATCTCCTTCTGCATCTTCAAACTTCTTAGGTTCGATCAATGATATGAATGCTGGATGACTCCTCATACGTCTTAGCTATCCTCTTGTCATTACTGGATTGTGAACATCATTGACTATGTTGTTAAGAGGGTGGTTGCATGGGCTCTAATCTCTCTTGGAAGACTCGGATCAACTACCGGAGGATCGATAATTCGATGCTGAGGTGAAGGTTGATCTTCACCATCGTTAAAGTTGATTGAGAGATCTTCATCGTCATCTTTGATTTCCTCAGCTGGGGGATCCTGAGTTGAGTTGGGTATCTCAGCTTATGGCATACTGAGTTGATTTGAGAATTGAGTGGCTCCCTCGTCTTCTTCCTTTGAACGTCTTTCTGCAATGTTAGTTTCATCGAAATCTGCATGCATAGATTCCTTGTCAATTACTGAGCATCCTACTAAGTCAAAAATAACCTTCCTGCCTTTATCGCAGAGCTGGGCTACACTGAGCAGGTTGAACTTCAGTCCTTTGACTAAAGACACCTCTTTGATTGAGGGAGAGAAGCCAACAGTACCGCAACCTAAAATCTTACCTTTCTGGTTATCTCCAAAACTGACACTTCCATTTCTCTTACGTTCCAATGAGATGAACTGCTTTCATCTCCTATCATATGCCTTGAGCATTCTCTATCTAAATACCACATTTGAGAGTCATCAGTGAATCTAAGGCTCACCTGCAAAACAGTTAAGTTTTCTTAGGTACCCATGCTTTTGAGCTGGGTCCTCCTTTGTTAGTAGTGCTTATGTTTTTCCAATCATATTCGTCATAATAACCATTTTCATGTCTACAAATTACTGTGACATGTCCAGCTTTCCCACAAAAACTACACATTGTTTTTATCTTGGGCTGGCTCGCTTTCTTCTATTTAGAGGAATTATTCCTCTTTGAATTGCGAGTTTGGTTATTCAGAATTCAATTGTTGACCAGAGGAGGGACTTCTTTCTTCTGCAATGCTGATAGCTCAGCAATCAACTCATCTAATTTCTTAGTGAGCTTGCTGATAGCACACTCTTGATATTCAGCTTTTTCTCGAAGAAAGAGAATATCAAGCGATAAGGAAGCATTAGCATCTTCCAGATCATCACTTCTCCTCACTATCTCTTTCATGTTTTTCATCCATTTATTAGTCAATTTCATCACATCAAAGAGAGCCTAGGTGAATTCTTCAATTGAAAAAGGAATTTCAGAATGTACCTCAGTTTGATGAGCTTTTCCCTTATCATGCTCAGCTTCAGAGTTGTCAGCGGAAAAATTTCTACAGGAGGTAGATGCTGAGCCTTCACCTTGAATTTCAGTAGCCATCAAGCAGAGATTGGCTGCATCAGTGGCTTCTTCATCAAATGATGAAGATTCTTCTGAATCACTCCAAGTAGCAGCAAGAGCTTCATTCTTCTTGGAGAACCTCTTCTTGAATCTATCCTTCTTTGCCTTTGGACATCCTGATTAGATGTGGCCTTTCTCTCCACACTTGAAGCACTTAATGTCCTCATTAAGTTCTTTCCTTAGTCCTTCCTCAGCTCCATGTCGCAGCTGAGTTGACTTGATTTTATTGGGAAACTTCTTCTTGTGTTTGAACTTCCCATCCTTCTTTATGAAGCTTTTGAAGTGCCTTGTAAGAAGAGCCATGTCTTCATCAGAGTCACAGCTGGTGGACTCATCAGATGAGTCTACTTTGAGAACAATGGCTTTACTTTCCTTGCCCCTATTTCTCTTGGAGTCATTTGAGTACTTTCTCAATGACATCTCATGAGTCAGTAAGGTACCTATCATCTCATCATAACTAAGGTCATGAGCTTCCTCAATTGCACTCTTCTTGGAATCCCACTCTATTGTGAGAATGCGGAGAATTTTCTTGACCAACTCTTCCTCGTTGAAATCCTTTCTAAGTCATTTTAGTTCATTAACAATATTAATGAACTGGGTATTCATACTCTAAATACCTTCATTGGCAGTCATCGAGAACATCTCATACACTCTCAGCATGAGATTTATCTTCAACCTTGTCTATCCCCTCGTAAGTAATCTCCTCCTTAACCTTGTCAGTCCCCTTGTAAGTAATCTCCAGCTTCTTCCAAATTTCCTATGCTGTTTCACATCCTGAGACCTTGTTAAATTCTGTAAGATCAAGCGCATAGTGTAAGAAATTAATAATTGTGGCATTCTCTTTGAGAAGCCTCATATCAACGTCATTGTAGTCCTCTAGATCTACAGGTACACTCACACCGTTCCTGACCTCAATAGGAACTCTAGGGCCAAGCTCAATTGGGAGCCAGGCCTACATACTTTGAGACTAGATGAAGTTCTTCATACGATTCTTCCAAAATGTATAGTGATTACCATCGAATAGAGGAGGTCTGGTAACAGACATTCCTTCCTTCAGAAGAATTGTCTGAGCAGAACCCGAGCTGAAGTTATTGTATGCCATTTAAGGATATGACTCAAGGCGATTAGTTTTAAAGTTGAGCAACTGCTCTGATACCACTTGTTGAATCGTAAACAGGCTAATAACAATAGCAGAGAGGGGTGAATGCATTAACTGAGTTACTTTTTTGACCTTTTTCATTTTAATGTTAACTCAGTAAGGTTTTTATATGCATGCTGAGAATGCATGCTAAATGCGATATAAAAATGTATAAACAGTTCAGCTCAGCTGGCATAGTTTATCTTCAACCTTTAACTAAGTAAAGATTACACAGTGCGAGTTGGATGACAAGCAAATAAACAATATGAGAGAGATGAATTAGCAAGAAGCTGATGAAGCTAATCTCTTAGAGTTAGAACGATTACACCTTAGATTTTATCCTGGTTCGTCCCCTAGCCTACCTCCAGTCCCCGGATACCATCTCTGAGCTTTAATCCACTAGTGATTCGTTCCTTCAATAGGCAGAGAAGCCTTTACAGTGGGTAGACTCTATTATAGAAAGTTCCTCCTTTATAACTACCGCTCAAACTCAGTTTGGGTATCCTTCCCAAACTGACACTCAAAATTAATAAATAATAGGGAACTGAATTCAACTTATAGTACGTTGAATCCTTACAAGGTTAATCATATGAGTGATTCTCTCTATTACAAACTGATAAAACTATTGATTGATTGCTAATGAATTTCTAAAAAGTAGAGATGATTTTCACAAGGTTTTGCTCTTAGGAAATTCAAGTGATTCACCACATTTGAACGCCTACTTCAGCCTTCTATTTATACTGTATTTTTCTGAGAAGTAATCGTTGCAAATTTTAAGGATATCGCAGAACTTCAATTTCTCATTTCAATTAATCTTTTGAATCTTCCCATTGGAGATAGATTTCAGGACATTTAGAAATATGAATTGAACATTGTGGTGCGATTTGTTTCCATTTCCAAATTCTCATTTTTCTTCAAGCAATCTGGATCTTTGAGAGTTTTGCACTTCAGGCAATGTGGCGTCTTTCCGTTGGATGACTTTGATAACGTTGTGGGATGTGCACGGAGATCTTTGATATGCGATGCATTTCACGGGATTATTCCTTATATTCTGATTCTAATGAGGAATATCTGACACTTTGTACGGCCACGTTTAATGTTGTGAGAACCACAGGAATCTCTATTAATTTCAACACCTTTTTCTCGTGAAATATAACAGAGGAATATTCTATTCCTTCACAAAAGTGGTTAGTAGCATACATGTCATGATAATAATCAGCACCGCAAAAACAATTACTTTTAGATAAGTAATACTGTAACTCAGTATGAGCTGAGTAATGATAACATAAACTATATAGTACTCAGCACACACTTGGCTTTTCTTACACTAAATAAAATCATTCTTAGTGTTCAATTAACTTTTACTATCCCATATTGATTGCTATCACCAAAACTTTTGAGTATTGTGAGGTACTATTAACTTGGGTTCTACAGAAGCCATTGCCTAGCCTATCACCATTTTGGAAACAGCTTGCATCCACTTTGTATTTGAGATAACCCACCCAACAGGCAGACTCCTCCATTTCTCACTAGGCAAAATTACCCAGGTGTAGTAGCCATTGGGTTTGCCGCTATCCATTCCGTAAGAAAGCCGATCCCATGTCGACAGACACGATTTGAATTCCTGGATTTCCCTTCCCAAATGAAGTTGTTACGACGTGCCTAAATAACCCACATGATACACGATCCTTTTTCGATTAAATTCGTCGGTTTAGATGACAACCATGTCCACCAATTTTGCAAATTTACCACACAGAGGGGCCAGCCTTCACCGAAAAGTTCATCCCAAATAGGGATGGCAAACGCGCAACCCAAAATAGCATGAAACACATCCTCATTTCCATCAACACAAACGGGACACAATAAATCAACATCACCACTTCTTTTCTCTATCTTGTAAGTGTAGGAAGCAAGTTTATAGCTACTTTCCACATGAAAGAAGCCACCTGAGGTGGAACCCGGATACTCCAAATATTGTTCCACATAGGCGCCATGTAATTTGACGGTAAAGTAGCCAAGGAGATTGATTTAAAAGGGCGTAAAAAAGATTTAACTGAGAAAATACCCGATTGTTCAAGTCCCCAATACGGTACGTCATTTTGAATATACAACAGCTGTATCCTTCGAATGAGCTGTTAGTCATTTCTATCGAATATACATGTATATATATATCTTTATATATATATATATATATACATA
>CATIWQ010024890.1:0-29629 GCA_949673415.1 Euphorbia schlechtendalii
CATCATTGTATTTCTTCAGGGACATTTCCTAAGTTAGCTAGGTGCCTATTAGATCATCATAGTTGTAGATCTTCAAATCATAAACCTCCTCGATAGCACTCTGATAAGTGTATAATTACACTTATTATCTTGATATTTTTAAAACTACATCAAAACTATATACTTACAGTGGTTACCATTTTTCTATTTGATAAGCGGTATTGACAACACCTGTTCATAATTTGAGCTTTTATCTTATCAGTAGAAAGGTGGGGAATAAGGTTTTTAGCACTGTTATTGAATATAAACCCTCAAAATAAATAGAGTCAAAACCTTGCCATCACAAGTGCGTCATTTTTCCACCCAAACTTCTTCTTTAATCTATCCTTCTTGGATTTAGGATAGGATAATTGGATGTGATCTTTCTCACCATAGCCAAAGTATTTGATATCTTTTTTGTGCTCCTTCTTGTGTCCTTCCTTAGCTCCTCATCGGTGTTGAGTTGGCTTATTTTCTGGGAAACTTCTTTTTGTTGAATTTCCCATCCTTCTTCATGAAGTGCTTGAATATCCTCGTGAGAAGTGCCATCTGCTCATCTGAATCATCACTGGTCGATTCATCAGATGAGTCAGCCTTTAGGACAATGGCTCTGACCTCTTTTTCCTTGCCCTTACTCCTTTTGGAGTCTTCATTATATTTCCTCAAGGTATCTCCTTAGTCAACAAGGTGCCTATCAACTTGTCATAGTTGTATGTCTTCAAATCATGAGTCTCCTTGATAGTGCTCTTCTTTGTATCTCACTCAAGAGTGAAAACTCTAAGGATCTTCTTCACCATCTCCTCCTTGGTGAATTCGTTACTTAGCCTCTTCAGTTCATTAATGATGTTAATGAACCTGGTATTTATGGATTGAATACCCTCGCTCGTAACCATTTGGAACAGCTCTATTCTCGCAACATAAGATTGATCTTTGACTCCTTGACTTTATTTGTCCCCTCATAGGTGATCTCTAGTTTTTTTAATATCTCCTACGCCATCTTTTATCCAGAGACCTTGTTGAACTCTATCAAATCCAGCGCACAATGTAAGTAATTAATGGTTGTCACATTCTCCTTAAGGAGCCTTAGGTCAGCATCATCATAGTCTTCTGGATCAACTGGAACATGTTCCCCATTCCGCACGATAGTGGGAATCCTAGGTCCTACTTTGATTGTTAACCATGCGTGCATGCTTTTAGATATAATGAAGTTTTTTAGGCGATTTTTCAAAAATGTTTAATGTTGGCCATCAAATAGTGGAGGCATGGTCATAAACATTCCTTATTTAATGAGATTAGTCTGTTTAGTATCAGAACTATAATTATTAAAAGTCATTCGAATCTTTTACTCTTAGACAAAGATTCTAGAAGCTAAGCACTTACTCTGATACCACTTGTTGGTCCACTTTAACTTTAATAATCATGTAGAGGAGGTGAATGCAAATTTACTTGGTACTTTATAGATTTAAAAATTTAATCTAAGTTATTTTTAGATGCGTGCTGAGTGACTTATGTTGAGTGAACTTTTCAGTCTAAAAACTGTAGACTACTCATCTTCACTAACTTAGTTTACCTTCAAGATGTGCTGAGTAATCTTACTTATCTCAGATTAGTTTTCTACCAATTTATATGAAAACAAGAGATGATGTATTGAGCACAAACACTTGTAAAGGTAATAAAAGAGTTAAGGAAAAAATACACCTCAAATTTATCCTAGTTCGGCCCCTAGCCGACCTCCAATCCCCTAATTCTTTTTCGAGGTTTAATTCACTAGTGATTTGTTTCCTTCAACAGGCGGAGAAGCCTTTACAACGGGTATACAACTTACAAAAAGTACCCTCCTTTCTAGCTACCTCTTAATACTCAATTTAGGTACCCTTCCTAAATTGACTCACACTTATAGAAAAATTTTGGAATAAAGGAATTGAACTTATAAAAGCATTCATTCCTTTACAATGTTTAAGCTTAGCCAAGACTCTAAGCTAATATGGTTTCTCTCTTACAAACAAATGGAAAATTGATTGTTTGCTTTTGGTTGGTTGAAACAGAATTCTTGAATGCTGGGATTGCTTGAACAAAGTTTTCAGCTCTTAAAGAATTCGAGGTGATTCACTAAGTTTAGACGTCTACTTCAGTAATCTATTTATAGTTGTAGATGTTGGAAGTAGCCGTTGCAAACTTCTCATCCTAACTTTTTCTTCAAAGTCTCTTCTCGTCACAGTTTTCAAATCTCCCCATTTGAAACAGATTTTGGGATGTTTAGAGACAGTGATTTTGAACATTGAAGTGCGTGATTAAACAGTTAATCATTGATGTGTCAAAAACTCATTTCTTCAAGCAAATCCATTTGAGAGAGGAGCATGTGAGATGCAACATGGAAGCTTGTAGTTGGTTTACTTGCTGACGCTATAGAGTTGCATAGAGACATTGGAAAATACAGCATGTTAGAAGATGCCTTTTGCTTTGGACGCTTGTGAGGAATCTTCAACATTCTGTACTAACACCTTTTGGTTGGGTGGACCAGAGGAATATCCATTTTGAATTCAACGCTTTTTACTAAAAAAGCATCAAAGGGAATATTTTGTCTTCACAGATAATGTAAAAAGCATAAGTTTCATAATATTCTAAGTGTCTCGAAAATACTCAGTATTTCATTGAAAAAAAGCTACTCAGTACAAGCTAAGTTATATCGCATAAATTATAGAGTACTCAACACATAGCTTTTCTTACTCTAAGCCATAACTTAATTAAGACTCAGTAAAACTGAGTTTTTTTCCCTTAAACAACCACAAGTAAAACTTGCCTAGTTAAGAGTCTACTTAATACCGAATTAATTTCACAATCCTAATCCATTTTATATTTCCAAAACATTAAGTACTATGAAGTACTATTAACTTTGGTTCAACACACTCCCATGGCCACTGACACAATCATGAGTAAGGATGAAGCTGGAAAGCTTGTAGATAGTAAAATCTACAGAGGTATTATTGGTTCTCTCCTTTACTTAATTGCTAGTAGGCTAGATATTCAAAACTCTGTATGTGATTGCACGCATTATTAAGCTAACCCCAGAGAATCTTACTTAGAAATTGTTAAGAGAAATCTCTGATATTTGCAAGGTTCTATTGATGTAGTAGGTCTGTGGTATCCAAACAGATCAGATTTCACTCAAAGAGGATACACAAAAGGAGATTATGGAAGGGATAAGCTCGATAAGAAAAGCACCACTAGAGGATATCATTTCCTTGAAGAATGTCATGTCTCTTGGTATAGCAAGAAGTAAACTTCTGTTACGTTGAGTACTGTAGAAGCTGAGTACATGGCAGCAGGAAGTTGTGTAACACAACTGTTATGGAATTAAGCAGTAATTGGAGGATTATGGTATAAAGTCGTCAAAGTGATGTGTGATAACAAGAGCGCAATTGCCCTATCTAAGAATCCAGTTCAACATGGTAGGATGAATCATGTCAATATAAGAAATCACTTAATAAGGGATCATGTTCTTAGAGGAGATGTCAAATTGGAGTATGTTCCTTCAGAGGAGCAATACGTTGATATTTTCACCAAGCTATAAGAAAAATAGCAATTCAATACACTCAAAGAGCTAATTGGAATGGCGAACCTAATTTGATGAAGATCCCAAAAAATTGACTAAGTGTCAAAAGCGAGATCAAAAGCAGAGTGAGTGGAATAAGGTGACATGTATTTAAAACTGTCTATTTTTTAAATCAGTTAGTTTAGTTTTACCAGTTAAAAATAAAAAAGCTACTTTATTGAAAGGTTTTTTGAATTGTGACCGTCAAGACTAAAACTACACCAGTTAACTAAGGTGGTTAATTCCTTATTCCATCTCACCATTAATCGTCTTCTTGGCTTATGGAGAGGACATGTGCTATGTTGCTAGAAAATCATCTATAAAAGAGAGATCAAGCTAGAGAGAGAAACCACTTACTTTTTTAAAATCTTCAACATTTATTCTCTCTAATAACTCTAATCCTTTTTCTCTCAAAATCAATTGTAGTGGCATCTTATCAACAAAACCAAGGAGGAATTCAATACTTCCTTAAAGAAAAATCACAGAGGAATATGTTTATGAGCATCGATGGCACCATTGAAAAGATTACTCTCCCAAGGAGAACACTTTTCACTCAAGTCAAGTAGGAAAACGCTAAAACGGAATTTGGCCATGTGTATGAGGTAGATTATGACAGAATCTTAAGGAACAAGACACTACACAAGGTGGTCAAGTAGTAGAATCTCATCAAATTTCTTCTTCTTGATGGGTTAGCCATTAAGGAGGTCATGAAAAGTATCTACTCAAATATATACAAAAATGAGGGTTTTATGGACATCCTCATGATTGAAGTTGATAAGAAATCCTATCTAGTCTTAGCGAGGCTCATTAAAAGAATCTTATGCATGCCTTTGAAAGGCATTGTGTTGAGAGAAATGGTGATGAAGAGGTGGTAGCTGTATCAGGAGATTGGGAACTTATGGAAAACTATGTCTCGGGGGAGATAAGTGATTCCAGATTGACATGGAGGGTATGAGCATGCCATGAGCTCTTGATAAGAGTTTTGCTGCCCAAGACTGGATATCTTTCTAGCTACACCAAATTCGAGCTGTGCATTGTTTACCACAAGGTGGAAGGGAAGCAACTAAACTGGTCATGCTAATTTTGCACCATCTCACTAAGGTAACCACAATTTACTGGTTGTCTTATTTATGCAAGTATCAAAGCTAAAAAAATATATGTGGCGAAGTATGAGAAGGAAGGGGGAGATCAACTTTTACTAGTGAAGAAAACATTTGATTTCCAACATTTCAAGAAATTGGAGTTCTCTCAACTCCATTCGAGGTATATAAAGGCCCAGAATATCAAGCTAAAGAAGAACAAAGTGGAACCATCTATTTTCCCTGAAGAAGTGTTGAAGGAGGATGAAGATTCTCAGATAGATGAGCTAAAAGCATCTAGTGAAGTAATTGTTGGTGAGATGTACTTAATAGCTTAACTACTTCAAACTACAACTATGAGTTTAGTATAAATGGAGGTTGCTCCAAGGAAAAGAGAAAGCCTAGCAAAAAAAAAGGCAGCAACTATGCCTGCCAAAGAATAACCTAAGAATAAATTAAAGTTGAAGACCAGGGTTTAGAGGGAAGCGGAGGCTAAGTCAAAATTGGAATAAGAAGAAGATGCAACTACTAAATTATCTCTACCTCCTTCTCCTCCTAAATGCATAGTTCAAAATATGAATGCGGTTGAGCTAGCATAAGGGTTAAGGGAGTGAAACAGGAAGTTTGATGTTGTAATGGAAGAAGCTTCTTAGTAGGGAGTGAAGAAACAAAAAGATGATAAGGACACTTTAAGTCCAAGCAATACAGAGTAAGTAGAGAAGGTTGTAACAAACTTAAAAGGAGTCCAAAAGAAAAGGATTACCTCTATTAGACCCAAGTAATCACTTCAAATAATTAGTGACGAGGATGATGATTTGGAAATAATAGACCAGAGAGAATATGCTCTTCATAAGGAATCCATCTAATCCCCAATTCTCACTGAGCAAACTAAGCTACCAAAAATTCCAGCTGAGTTACCTAAGGTTGATCTATCCTTGGATCAAATAGACATCCTCTAAGTACCTAAAATTCCTTTTGTAAATCCTACTCCAATTTCTTCTAAAAATCCTGAATCAAATTATTCTCTTGTAAATTCCCTTATACATCCCAACATTCCCGCTTCTTCTCCTAGCCATTCTCAAAAAAAGACCAACCCTTCTTCACCACCTCAACAAATTCAAACTGACCTCATTCCATCTCTTAAAAAATTTATCCCAACTTCTACTTATTCACCTCATTCAAATGTACAAACCACTCAAATTCCACCATCCACTTCTTATGAACCTTTTCTTTCTTCAAAACCAACCTCTACCCCCTTAATCCCTCTGATTGGGGAAGTCCCTCATACTGAGAATTGCACTCTGGACGGAACATCAAATGTAAGTGGTACTAAGGTAAATTTTATAGCTAAGGAAGCTACACTTACTAGCAGCAAACCGATCCAAGTGGATAAGGATGATTCTTACATCTTGGATCAAATTAGAGAGATTGTAAGGGATAAATTCCCTGCTCTTAAATTGATGCTAAGTTAGATAGGCCAGTCAGCCAAGTGTTACTAGCCTAGGAATTGGTAGATTTATCCAGAAAGAAGATTGTCAAATCTCAGAGTTTGATGCACATTCAAGCATCAAAATCAATATACTATGAAGAATTCAAGAAGATTCAAGCGAGTTTGTTTTCCATTAGAAATCATATGGCCAAAAAGAGCGCAAAGAGTTTAGTAGACAAGATGGAACTTATCTTAACCAGGTTGATTGATTTTACAACTCATCTCAACGCTACTTTGTCATCTATTCTAGCCTCAAATGTCATTGCAAATGTAGTGGCAAGCAAGGTGAAGAATATCATTGACACTGCTTGACAACAGTTAAGCAGTCTCACTGATATAATGGTAGCACAGACAACTCAATTTCACAACTTTGGGGAAGAGTAAGTTAAAATAAATACCAGCACTGATAAACTCCTCAAAGAGATTCTCAATTAGTTAGGAGTAAATAGAGACTTATCTCACAACATGTGCAACACAATGTAGAACATGTCTAAGCTGATGATAGCCTACGACAAGAAGGTTGATATTATTATAAAGAAGGTGGAGAAACCTATGCTCAACTTGGATGAGCTAGACCAGAAACTCAACTCAGCTTGCGCAACCATCAAGGCTAACATAGAGGATGCTATCAAGTACTCTTAAAAGGAGTTGATTTCTATTATGGGCACGTTATTTCCAGAGCTGACTGAATCAGCAGATCTTAGCAATGGTTATACTATGCATAAGAATTTTAATGTCTTAGTAGATAAAATCAACGAGCTTTAAGGTGAAGTTCAACAACTGGTAGAAACTGGAGAGCATGATGCAAAGGACATAGCAGATTTCAGAGGTTTATTGTAGTGTTTTCAACAATTCACATACCAAGGATTCGATCAGATTGCTCATCTCACTAGGTTTCATCATTTATTGCTTCAAGAGCTTAATGAGAAAGAGGTGCTATCTGCGTAAGGCAAGGAGAAGCTTGAGATTGATATTTCACCAGCAATCATTTGAAAGTAGGAGAATTTTCAACATACCATTGACTCCTTCAGTGTTTATCTCAACCAACTAATGGTAGAGTAGATAACAAAGAGGGAGAAGGTAGTTGAAGACGCTCATAGAGCTACTTAGTACCAAAAGGAAAATATCCATCCAAGGCCACAAGGACAAAATCCACTAGAGCAACAACAATCAAGAAACTCACTTAGAGGTGGAGGCTTTGGTTCATCTTCTTCGCAAAACATTAGAGGGCGAGGCAAACATAAGCTACATAGATAGTCATAGTATAGAAATCTTGTGTAATAATGCTTATTGTAAAACTTAGTTTAGGATACTAATATGTACTTACTGAGTTCATCTAATGAAAATATTACAAAGTTTCTCCTAGTTAAGAACTTCTTAACTTATTAGTTTATATGTGTTATTCTTGCATAATTAGTATTATTGTAGGAATCATAGAAGACCAATTGGAAAGGAAAGCTGAGTAAGACAAGTCCCAAGATACAGAAAAATGCTCTGAGTATGGGGGAGCTGATGGTGACTGAAGGAAATCCACTCAGCATGGGGAATCTATAATGCTTAAGGAGTTCACTAAGCATGGGGGAGTCTTGCATCACTTATCATGTATTCCTATATCCATAAACTTTATATTTAATTAATTTCTTCTACTGCCTAGTTTGTTATCTATTCCAAAATGGGGAGATCGTTGAACCCAAGTTAATAGTACTTCATAGTACTTAAAGTTTTAGAAATAACAAATTACTTAGGATAGTGAAATTAATTAGGTATCAAGTAGACTCTTTATTAAGTAAGTTTAACTTGAGTTTTTTTTAGGAAAACAACTTAGTTTTGCTGAAACTTATTTAAGTTATGGCTTAGAGAAGGAAAAGTTTAGTTGTTATGTACTTCACAGTTTATGCAATATAACTTAGCTTGTGCTGAGTAGGTTTTACTTAGTTAAAAATTGAGTAAACTGATACACTTTCGTATATCATGACACTTGTGCTTTTAACCATTTCTATGAAGATAGAATATTCCTTTAATGCCTTTTAAGTAAAAAGTGATGAATACAAAAATGATATTCTTGCGGTCCTCACAATCAAAAGGTGTTAGCATGGAATATTGGAGATACCTCACTAACATCCAAGTCAAAAAGGTATCTTCTAACATGCACCATTTTCCAGTGTCACCATGTAATTCTACAACGTTAGCAAAGAAACCAACTGTAAATCTCCACGTTGCATCTCGCACGCCTCTCTCAAATAGATTTTCTTGAAGATATTTGAGTTATTGACGAGTTGAAGATTAAGAAATTAATCTCGCACCTCAACGTTCGAAATCACTATCTCTAAACATCTTGAATTCTGTTTCAAACGGGCAAATTTAAAAGTTGTGAAGAGAAGAGATTTTGAAGATCAAGTCAAGATGGGAAGTTTACAACGACTACTTCCAGCCTTCTACATCTATAAATAGAGCCTGGAGCAGACGTTTACAACTTGTTGAATCACCTTGAATTTTCTAAGAGCTAAATCTCTACTAAAGCAATCACAACATTCGAAATTCCATTTCAAGCAATTCAAAAGCAAATAACTAATTCTAATATGTTTGTAAGAGAGAAACTAGATAGGCTTTGATATTTAGCTAAGCTATTTTGTTGTAAAGGATTCAACATTTTATAAGTTGAAATCCTCTGTTCTTCATTTTTATCAATTATCTGAGTGAGTCAGTTTGGGAAGGGTACCCAAATTGAGTATTGAGCGGTAATTAGAAAGTACAGTACTTTCTGTAATCAGCATACCCACTATTAAAGGATTCTCTACCTATTGAAGGAAAGAAACACTAATAGAATAAATATCAGAAAAGAATCCGGGGACTAGAGGTAGGCTAGGGGCCAAACCATGGTTAAATCTCAAGTGTTCTCTATCCTTAATTATCTTTCATATCATTAATAGTGTTTGGCTCATACATCATCTCTCTGTTTTATATATTAGCTTGAAAACTATTATGAGATAAGTAAGATTACTCAACACAACGTGAAGGTAAACTAAGTCAGCTCAAGCTCAGTAGTTTACATTTTTAGCCCAAAAGTGCACTCAACTTAGTTCACTCAGCGCGCATCTAAAAATAACATGGAAATCAAAATTAAAATCTAAAAAGAACAAGTTAATCTGCATTCACACCCTTTGCATGATTATTAAAGCTAAAGCGGACCAACAATAATTTTGTCAAATTTTAATTGAAATTTTGTAAGTTAGTTAATAAAAATAATATACACAAGTGATAAATTTTGAAAAAATTGAGAATGCAAATATTTTTTTAATTCCAATATGACGATAAACTTTAACAGACCATTAACAAATAAAAAAATATTTCAAACTTAGTCAAAACCCATGTATAAATATTAAATGATATGATTAAATTATGAGAATATTGAATTGATTAAATTTCCTATTTAACTTCATTATTAACAATTTTTATCATCTTTTGATACCACATATACCATTTTTGAAAAAAATCCACATATTTCATTTTTAAAAACAATAAAATAGCAAGACATGCTTTTGAAATTAACCGTTAATCACCCCAGAAACTTTAGTGAGCACTGATGCTTATAAATGCAATATTGAAATTAAAAACATAAAGAATTTTTGAAACAAAAAACTTTTGTTTTAGAAAATTAGGATGGTAAAGACACTGTCATTGTAAGTAACGAAAATTTCTTTTATCATTTCTTGAAATCATTTATCTCATTTAGGAAAAAAAATAAACATACATCATTTTGAAAACATTGAAATCACAAGATATGTTTGCATGCACAGACTTTCGTGAGCTTTGATGCTTATATATGCAATTTTTGAAAAAACATAACCAATTTTTGAACCAAATACATTTTTTTTTCTGTTGGAAAATTAGGATGGTAGATGTATTTCCTTCCCAAATCTCATTAGTATCATGCTTTAAAAGACACTCCCTTCGATTCTTAGTATCAATTCTTTTAGAATTTCCATCAAACTAATAAAACATTTAACGCACTACAAAAATGATTAATTTATCTCTTTTGCTTTATAATAAATATTTCTTTCTTCTTAATTACCAACTTATAAATTAATTTATACTTAACATTTTTCCTAATTGATGTAAAAGTAAATTAAGAAAAAATTGTTAAAAGTTACATTGATATTCTAAATTGACAAGTAAAAGAAACCAAAGTTAAAAGTTTAAAATGACTAGTATTAAGAACCGAGGAGAGTAACTTTTTTTCAGTAATGCTTCGGAAAGATAATAATTCATATTTGTTAAAAAAGACTTACATGGTAATGAAAAATGTGGATTCCTAAAATCTGCCTGCCTTTTTTTAATAACCGCCATACTTTTACTATTTTGCCATTCTCATATATACCCGAAAAATTGCTAAAAACCGCAAGACTTTTACTCCAATTATGTTTAGTTTCTTCTCCTTATCCCGCCAATCTTGTCCTAACCTCTTTCTTCTCCTGGTTTTGCCAAGTTTTTTACCTCTCATATTTTGCCCTAACTGATTGCTTACTATTTTATTATGGATAACTGGGATGGTTTGATGAACAGGGACAAATATGTGGATTTAGACGAGTTGCTCGAGGAGACCCCTGGACATTGTGCCATGGATGATTCAACAGTAAACCTCGAGGTGGTAGAAAATGCTGCAAATTTAGAAGCAACCATGAACCCGGAAGACATGCCTGATAATTCATGTGCCATGAATAAGGTGAAATATATGATTCCATGTGTTTCCTAGGTGTAGCATAAACTATGGTCTCATTAACTGCATTTAATGGTTAATCGTCTGTATTTATTGTGTTGCCTTGGTGTAGCAAAAGCAATGATCTTATTAATCGCATTTAATCTTCTGATTATCCGCATTCAGACATTAGCCAAGTTTAATGTCCTGAGTTACTAGTTGAAAAGCAACATATGTAATAAATATTGGTAACAACTGATGAATGAGTTGGTCAATAAGCGTTTAATGTCTTGAGACTGAGTTATTATTTAAAAGATTATGATGCATCAAGTCTCAAAATGCGACTATATTGAAATGTAAATCATGTCAAGTAATATATTGGAACCCAACTTAATAATCGATGACTAAGTTGATCAACATGCATTTGATGTATACAAGTATGTTGCAAAGTGAATTTTTGAATATTATGATATAACTAGTCTTAGTTGATGTGTAATAGTATGTTGCAAAGTGAATTTTTGAAGATTATGATATAACTAGTCTTAAAATGCAACCTGTTTGACTAATGTGATCGTTGTTTATGCATTTTTTGTGTGGCCTAGCCTTAAAAAGTGATAGAAAAGACTAATACCACTAGATTGAAATGTAAATCACGTCAAGAAATATATTTAATAATTGAACACTAAGTTGATCAACAAGTATTTGATAGTATAATATTATGTTGTAAAGTGAATTTTTGAAGATTATGATATACTATTCTTAAAGTGCGACTTGACTGGCTAATGCGAATGCTATACTAACTGATGAATATAACAACATTCATTCCAGGAAAAAATCCCAAGTGCACATGGGTGATGGGATTGACTACAATGGAAAGTTTGCAGGCGGCAACATTTTTTAGTCTGGCGAAGTGGCAATTGCATGGGCTAGAAAAACCACAATAAAAATAGGATTTAGGCTTTCTATTGCTTCTCACAAAGATGGACCCAATAAGATGTTACTTGTATGTAAATGATGTGGAAGGTACTGAGGTATGGTGAATGACAAGGATCTTCATGTGCGTAGAAGAATTATCTCTTCTAAAGTTTGCGGTTGCAAATTCAAGGTATATGCTCAACAAGTCATTGGATGTAACAGTTGGAGAATTATTCAGCTGCTAGGTACTAATGGAATACATAACCATGAGTTGTTTAATTATAAGAAGGATAAGACACCGACTTCAAGAATTAGTCTTGAGGTGAAACAACTGATTCGTGACATGACAGTAGCTCAATGTAAGACATATTCAATCTCAGCTACGCTTAGTCTAAAATTTCCAGGTGAGGTTATAACGAAGAAACAAATCTATAATATGAGGGAAAGTACAAGGAAGGAGACCTTAGAGAACAAGGATGTGGCAGGTCATTTGTTTTATCTATGTGAAAAACACAATTACATTATATTGAAGCAGTCTGACCCGGAAACGAATGAGTTGACACATCTATTTATTGCCCATCCTAATTCAATTTGGTTACTGTGAAACTTGCATTGGTATGTCAGGATTGACTCTACATAAAAGACTAACAACAATACGATGCCACTAGTTGAGCTTATCAGAATGACCCCATGTAACCAAAATTTTATAATTGCTTATACAATTATAAAGGATGATACGACGTGTAGCTACCATTGGATTTTGCAAAAGTTGAGGGGCCAACTTAATCCTAATCTTAGTCCTACTGCTATTGTGACAAATAGGGAGATGGGGCTCATTAACCTGATAAAGGAGATTTACCCACAGACATCCAATTTACTTTGTACCTTGCCCTAAAAAAAGATGTTGAAGACAAAGTTTATAAGCTATCCTATGATAAAATATTTACTGACCATTTCAAGAACAACTTGTTCTCCAAAATATTGGAAGCAATAACTGAAAAAGAATATTTAAATTCTTTACAATATCTAAGGGATGCAATGAAACTCTATCCAAAATTGATATCATACATCGAGTCGACATGGTTAGTGCATAAGGAGAAGTTTGTTCTTGCCTCGACAAAGGAAGTGCTACATCTAGGCATCACAACATCATGTAGAGTAGAGAGTGCACATGCTTCGCTGAAGCAATGGTTGAACATGTCAGGGGGTTCACTTCATTCCTTGTGGACAAAGGTGCACAATCAAATTTAGTCCCAACTAATAGAGATCATGTACGTAAAATTATTTTAATGTTTCATTATGTGGTTTTGATTTAATCTTAAACATCCTACATATCGAACTTACTTTAACCTTCTAAATATGCACTCATGGTGGTTATATTCGTCAATTAGTCCATTTAACGCATGTCCCATTACTAATTACATCATAATATTTAAAACTTCACATTGTAGCATACTATTATACTATCAAATACAATTTTGATAAACTTAATCGATGTAGTCGCATTTTTCAGTCCAGTTGCATTTGAAGACTACTTGCATCATAATTTTTCACACATTACATTTTAACATTCACATACATGTAGATAAACTCATTCATCATTTAGTACTTACCCTTATTACTAAAACTTCACATTGGAAGATACTATTATAATATCACATACATTTTGATCAACTCAGTCATCAATTACTAAATCTATCAGTCGATGTGATTTACATTCAATCTAGTCACATTAGTCGGTCTAGTCACATTTTAAGACTAGATGCATAATAATCTTTCACACATTACATTATAACATTCACATACATATTGATCAACTCATTCATCAATTATTACTAACCCGTATTACATACGTTGCTTTTCAATCAGCAAAGTAGTTAGTCATACATGCATCTAATGGAGATAGAATGACAGACAAAATCTATTATTTCTAATTACTATGCAACAAAATGCATTTTCTATATTCATAATAGCGGTATTTTCCTAATGATTAGTCATGCTATATAATTCAAAAGTAAGGAAATGTTTGCACTACAACGGAGTTCCTTTTAACTTTCTCACGTATGGGTGTCTCAATACTATTTAGGATTACTAAATTTGGAGCTACAATGGATGAGGGAATTGAGGAATGAAGTTAATAGCCGGTTCCACTGTGTATTGAGAACAACCCATCAGTTACCATGTGCTTGTGAGTTAAGGAGAGAACTTGACTCAAAAACTCTGATCAGCCTTGATCAAATACACCCATTTTGGAAAAAACTTACTATCAACAATGAGGTGTACCAAAAAAAGGTCGATGAATTACCAGAGGAAGAACAGTATCTCGATAAACTGATTGGTGAGGTGAAAGCATGTGACTAGTCTGTTGTGCTCAGAGTGGTCATTGCAATCCATGATGAGCTTCATCCCCGACCAAATAAATGTTCGTGAACCCAAGGTGAAAATTGACGGTAGAGGTCGACCAAAAGGTAGTATACCGACCAAGCATAATCTGAGCAGTTGGGAGAACAAGACAAGGGGCCGTAAATGTGGACGAGGCTGCGGACGTGGCCGAGTGCATGGATGCATGCCTTTGCAGACTGAACAAATACTATTTCTTGGTGTGCAATTGTAGTCTGAAGTTATTAATGGCCAA
Organism: Euphorbia schlechtendalii; assembly: GCA_949673415.1. Classification (NCBI taxonomy): domain Eukaryota; kingdom Viridiplantae; phylum Streptophyta; class Magnoliopsida; order Malpighiales; family Euphorbiaceae; genus Euphorbia; species Euphorbia schlechtendalii. The sequence goes on from CATIWQ010024890.1 coordinate 14,425, forward strand.
TCCGAGCATGAATCTTCGCCATCTGGTCTAGGACAGAGCTCGTCATCTTCTATCCATAACATGAACAAAACTGGTAGGCATTAACACTTATATAAGTTCCATAACTGCATGATTTTACATGACATATAAATTAAATTGGTTAGTATAAATGTTCAGGTGCAGCTAGTCAACAAATTGCACATTTCGCCTATAAACATAATATTATTCCAGTGATTCTACCATATGTTGGAAGTTACTTAAACCCTAAGGATGATGGTAATTACGGATTCTAGGTCCTGGAGAACTATACCTTTGGGGACCAAAAAGAATGGAGATTGGCAAGAGCTTCCCTCGCAAATGAACTTCAAAGGAACCATGATTTATACAAAGGTCTGTACCATAACACCATCGATAATGCCATCAAACATTTTACACAGGATGGAGGTGATTGTGGGCGAGACCATTGGATGGCAATAGCTGATGACTTGTATCCTATAGCTACCTTTTTTAAGGCATTAGCTTTTTGTTTCATAGAAAACATCAACACATGTTGTACTATGTTGCAGTTACGAGCACCGTTGACGGTATTAAAGCCCGAGCGTGACATAGTCATCTGTCATCTAGGAGAGTATCCACACTATGTCTGCCTAGATTTATGCAATGACTTCCCTATGCCACCTATAGCGTATTACTGGCATAACGAGTGTTAATGAATGGGATAAATTGTATGATCGTAGGAGAGGATTGTGAGATTCACTATGTAATGTAAAAAGGGACTCTGTATAGAACATAATTAGTTTGGAATGATAATATTTAAAATTGCTTGATTAAGCGTTGATTCATAGTATGTCACAAGTAGAGACATGCGGAATCCACCATTAATTGGCTCTGAACTTTTAGTGAATTGAGTTTACTCTTACTCTCAATGGTTATCCATATAATTCATCATCACCCCACTTTAAAGTTAAAAAGGAATGAGAAATACTTGACTACTTAATTTTTTAAGTTAAATTTGTTTTATAAGTATATCTGAAATCATAAGTTATAAGTTATGAGAAACACCCCCCATAGTATAATGTGGTGTCCATGGACACCAAATAATCTAAAACGTTGGTGTTATATTATGTGTATTAAATATGGAGACACCACAAAATATGTAACTAGACCCCTTATATTGATTAATTCTTACTTAATCATCTCTTCTTTTTACTAAATTTTAAATAGGGAAAAAACTAATTCTATTCAAATAAATATTTATTTACATATATATTTACAATGAAATTTTGTTCTTACATATTAATGCATGACTTAGATACAATATCCCTAACAGGTAGAGACAGGCAGAATCCACCATGGATTGGCTCTGAACTTTAAGGGAACTAAGTTTGCTCTCAATGGACTTGACAAAATGACAAAAAATAGTTTCAATTAATTGTCCATGGATGCTGGGACTACATTTTGCTACCTTTTGTATTATCATCGTTTATGCAGCAGATCTAATTTGTTCTTCATTGTTATCATTATAAGTTACTTTGTGAAAAACAGAATTGTCTAAACAATAGAATTCAAAGTAACTCAAACATTGTAAGAAGAAAAAGACATGTGTAATTACTACTTATAAAATATTTTCATGAAAACACAAACAAACACTAAAAAGAGAAATTCCCAAATGAACATAATAAACCCTAAACCATCCATGGCTTGTCAAGGTCAGGAATCATCTCCAAATCAACCATATCCTTGTAATGATTCCTCCAAGAAATGCACTCATCAGTATTATTACCGACTTGATGATAAAGGCATCCTTTCCTATAATTGGTAGGGAGGAGAGAAATTTTTGTAATCCATTGCAATTGGCACAACTCATTATCTAACATGCTAATAATATATGCATATCCAAGAACATGCCCTAAGTCTATGTAAAGCCATCCCTAAGGCTGATTGGTAAGCAGCACACGTCCTTTGTGACTATTCTTTCTATTTTTTTGGAATATCCGGGTTCAAACTCACCACTCGCTTCTTATTTGAATGAATTACTTCTTTAACAAAATCAAATTCAGGAAGAAGAATACGTATGGTAGGATAAGGCAATCTACCATTAACTAAATCTTCAGATGTTGAAGACATTATACTAAAGATGGAAATATTTGCAAATTTCTTTTTTAATTGAGATACACACTGCACAACTTTCATGCATATATGTATGTATGTATGTATGTGTGTGTGTGTGTGTATGTATGTATGTATGTATGTATGTATGTATGTGTGCATATATATTTGTGGTGTGTAACACGATGAAAAGTGAAAGGACACCCAGTGTCATAATTAGCCTACTATGACCCAATGCATGACGGAAACCTAAACGACACCCAATGGGAAAGAACCTTCTCGTATCTGCACCCAGGCATTTTTTCACAAACGGTAACTTAATACCATGCAAATCATTTAGTTTGAAAGTGAAAAGTACATTACCCTACTACAAATCCCACATTACATTATCAAGCTACACAACATACTTTACATTGCAAACCCTACATTACATTATGCTACCAAAATGCACTAACACCCCATCTTGAGTCTATGAATTTTAACACCACCCCATCTTATAGCAAAATAGAGTAAAAAGAACATGAAATATCCAACACAGTAACATCTTCTTTTTTCCACAACCTAGTACTATTTCATCTCCTTCAATTATCTTCTACAACACTTTATTAATAATTTTTCTTCTCTTTGGAGTGATTGATGGATCAACCCACATAAAGACTCTACAATGTTGTTGTTGTTAAACGCATAAGAGGAAAATAGTTTCAAATTTCATATCCAATTTTAACAATTTGAAAACCAGTTGAAACTTACTCACCCCATATCTTCTATAATTGTAAAACTTTCGACATGGATTTAACCCACTCCACGAAACTTTAAGATTTGCAATTTCTCCATTATAGAAGGTTGGAACTTCAATACCACGCAAACCCGATTCCATTTCAATATTTAAAGAAGAGTCATTGTTGTATTATAATCGATGGAGGTTGAGAAATTCAAAGACAAAGAAATTTGGGATATGAAAAATGGTGATGAATATTAAGTACTTGAAATACTTTAGTAGAGGAGATGAGCAGGATATTTGATTGAATGGGGATTTTATTATTTTTAACCATTGTAATGTAACCACTATATTATATTATGGTTATAATTTTATTTTTTATATTATATTACCTCACTCTCTATAATTAAACTATATCACCACGTACACTACATCACCACCACTTAAATTCATCTTCCATGAACTCAAATACATGTAAAAGTGTAAGGAGAAGGAAAAGTAGCATGAGAAAAGTTGATAAGTGACACCAACATGTAACAAGCTAGAAAAAGATATGAAACAGGTTGTGACAGACAAGATCTACCATTTTATTGAGAATTTGATATGACCGGCAATTGAGTTTCCTTTGGTAGTCCCTGAGAAAACTAGTATTTTACTATGTCATGCATGGTTTTGTTTTGTTTTTGAATGTATAGTGGATGAATGACTTGAAAAGATGTTTCTTTAATCAATAAATTTGTCACGTTTATCTATCATCACCTATTAGCAAATAGTATCGTATGGTTTTCACTATGTTCACTTTTATTTTGTGTTTGTATAAATTTAAATGGAGCCCAATAAAAATGAGTAAAACTAATGAAATATCATTCATTAATTCGAGGAGACCATTACAATTTCAAAATACTAAAAAGATACAAATATAGTAGATGGAAAAGAAGAAGAAGAAGCTCAAGTGCACTTGGTGATTTCTTGAGAAAGCTTACGAATAGTCTTAGAGAGGTTATCTAGTTCCCTGGTCATGGTTGCAAGATCAATGTTGATCTCTCCGTCCATATCATTAGGCTTAGAGGTCAGATCAGCAGTTTAACGTACAAGTTTGCGGTGTTGCTTTTGAAGTTTCCACTGTTTAGCTTCCACCTCCCATTATTGCACCTCAAGTGCATGGATAGACTGTCTTAGAAAACCAATTGATTTTGAAATAATTGTATAAGCTGGACTAACAATCAAACAATGTATAGAGGACATTGCACATTCGAGAAGTTGAAGAGAACTTTGGTTAGTGTTATCGGAGGTCGAACCTTCAGCCATTATAAGTAGGAAAGATTGTGGAAGGTTTGGAATAGAAAAATGTGAGGGTTATGTGTTGGATTGGTGCTATATACAAGCAAAACCATGCGGTGAGAAGTAAAACAAGGCGGTTTTGAGCAATTTGATCTCAACCATTCATTCTCGTAATAGTGGATTTGATGAGGCCAAATGTCCATCACAATCTTGGAGCTAATTTACGTTTTGAATAATCTCTTCCCACCATTTCATTAATTGATGTGATGGATATAAATGTGTGGTCTTTCATTTAGGCCTATGATCTACAGTATGAGCTAGCAATCCCGCCAATTTCATGTAATTGTTTCCCGCTAATATTTACCCAATTATACTTAGGGATAATAATGTAATTTGTTGTCGAAAATGAATATTTGAAAAAGTTCACTTTTCAAGTAAGTTGTGGTTGTGCCTCAACATTCAATGTGTAAACTAATTTGATGGAAAAAACATGTAACAGGTTGCGACAGGCCAGATTTACCATTTTTTTACGTTGATTTGCATTTATTCGTTAATATTCAATGAAGTTGTGTTTATTCATCAATATGCAACAAAGTTGTGTTTATTCATCATTACGAAGGATAACAAAACAAAATACAATGAAATCTTGGATGTTCTTCAACATTTAATGTTTACCCCAATGTTCCTTGATGGAAAAAACATGTAGCAGGTTACGTTAAGCCAGATCTACCATTTTTTTACATTGATTTGCATTTATTCATTAATATTCAATGAAGTTGTGCTTATTCATCAATATGCAACAAAGTTGTGTTCATTCATCATTACGAAGGAAAACAAAAGAAAATACAACAAAATCTTGATTGTTCCTCAAAATTCAAGTGGTAACCCAATGTTCCTTGATGGAAAAAAAACACGTAATAGGTTGCTGCAGGCCGGATCTACCATTTTTTACGTTGGTTTGCATTTATTTGCCAACATTCAATGAAGTTGTGTTTATTCATCAATATGCAACAAAGTTGTATTCATTCATCATTATGAAGGACAACAAAACAAAATACAGCAATATCTTGGTTGTTCCTCAACATTCAATGTGTAACCCAATGTTCCTTGATGGAAAAAACACATATCAGGTTACGGCAGGCTGGGTTTACCATTTTTTTACGTTGATTTGCGTTTATTCGTTAATATTCAACGAAGTTGTGTTTATTCATCAATATGCAACAAAGTTGTGTTCATTCATCATTATGAAGGACAATTAAACGAAATACAACAAAATCTTTGTTGTTACTCAACATTAAATGTGTAACCCAATGTTCCCTTATGGAAAAACATGTAACAGGTTGTGGCAAGCCATATCTACGATTTTTTATGTTGATTTGTGTTTATTCGTTAATATTCAATGAAGTTGTGTTTATTAATCAATATGCAACAAAGTTGTATTCATTCATCATTACGAAGGACAACAAAATAAAATACAACAAAATCTTAGTTGTTCCTCAACATTCAATGTGTAACACAACGTTCCTTGATGGAAAAAACACGTAACAGGTTGTTACATGCCGGATCTATCATTTTTTTACGTTGATTTGTGTTTATTGTTTAATATTCAATGCAGATGTGTTTATTCATCAATATTCAAAAAAGTTGTGTTTATTCATCATTGCGAAGGACAATAAAACAAAGTACAATTTTTTTAATCAATATTCAATTTTTCATTGATAACAATAAATCTCTAACAACGGTAGAAGAAAAGAATTGAAATATAAAGAAGATGGTACAAGATTTATGGAGATAAACTTTAATTGAAGGGAATTGTGATATTATTGAAATGAATAAAACATAGCCTGTTATATAAGCATTACAATTATGAATGTTAACAACTCTAACTCCACTAAATAATAAGTGACCCAGCTGATTAAACAACTAGTTAATTTTATTGATTAAATTAACTAATAAAATTACTGCTAACATTCATATTATCTATGTAGGGCATCTAGGAAGATGGTCTGGATCAGGAATCATCTTAGTATTTACCATTAGCTGGTAGCGGGATCTCTATATATGGCATTCATCTATATCATACCCTATTTGTTCATGATACAAGTATGCTTTTCTATGATCCTCCGGGAAAATCATAATCGTTAAGTAATCTGGATAGTTTACCTTCACTTTCCACAAGCTGATAAAATGAGGAACTCCCAACTCAACTCGTGACTGGGGTTAGTGTATGGAATCCTACCAGGAAATCATGGAAGAGGCTGCCTGCCTCGCTTACGTGGCCTTGGATTGGAAATAATTGTTGGGTTAAGCTTTGCAACTCGGTATATCTCTTCCATGAGACACGCAACAACATATAAAGGGTCGGGAATTTATACTAATTTAGCTAGGTAATGGTCAGTAAAATCTGCGGAGGATGTCATTGTTGTAAGTAGAATCTGGTTTCAATATAGAAGAATGGATATAAGTGGATGCTACTAAAATGGCGTTAAACATAAATTTATAGACACGAAGGCATTTATGGATTTCAAAAGTCACCCTCTCTATGTAAAGTTGCATCCATTAAATTGCCAGTAACAGCTAGTAAAAGCAACGGTTACAAGAATTTGAAAGAACATGTTGTTTTATACACTTTTATCTCGATACACGTGTAGTGCATAAAATGTTTATTTTAGGGTTATCCTAAAAGCAAATATATTATTTTATCTAACAATAAAAAAAGTGAAATAAATATATTTTCATTTGGAGGATGCGTAAGGTTCCAAATTGCCAATTTTGTTATGAATCAATTTTTCATTCACTCCAAAAAATGTTATACAAGTCTGTCGTAGACTGAATGCATATTGGTTTCACATGTACGCTCCATGTTGAAGTGATATGTCTCCAAAACATAACAATTAGTTGTTGTGCACATTGTTTAATTTAATTATATTAGCATATTTACTATTTTTTACCCTCTTTACAAAAAGAATGAAATATTCCAAGTTGTCCAAACAATGGGTGATCTATCATGACTAATAAAACAGACAACATACCTTGCTATTTGGAGATCTAACTCTTCAAATTCTTTGAGAACGGTGACATTTTTGGGCCCACTACTACAACCACAATTATATGCCCCCCATTTTCTGCAATAGTACTTGACCTTTAAGTTCGCACTCAACTTCTATTGTTGAACCAAACCAAAACAAACCATGATAGGAGAAATTAAGGGAAAGCCAATGTAGGTAAACATTTCCAGAATCAATGGCCAAGACAAGGAGTTCATCGGGGCTATCAAACACAGTATGGCATGATCATGAATTTCACTTCCTTCTTTAAATTTGTGTGAATACTTGTAGGATTATTTGTAGAATGCAAGTTAAACGCATGTCGCGTGAATCAGGGACAACCGCTCCAAACCTTAGGTACCTCCTTAATCAAATCTTGTATTTCGTAAGTAAACATTAGCATTGGTCTATTAAGTATATCCAACCCACTTTTTTACTTCCGTTCAGCCTGATTCTAGTGTAGGGGGGAAGTGAATACATCATTGTCATCTTTGAAGTTCAAGGACGTCCCTGCAATCAAACATAAGTTTTTGCTTCGATTTTATTCTACTTTTCTAGCACACGCTAGATCTAAGTTGACTGTACCCTAAAAAATATTATTTAAGAAATATTTCTTCGAACACTACCTGGATGGAATTTCTGAGTTATATAGGCCATTTATATCACATTGTACTTACTAAAGAAATAGTGAAACCCTGACAAAACCCAGGGAAATGTGGTTTAATATCGAAGGGGCTGATGTCAAATTTGGAGACTGGGAGTTTGGACTGTATAGTGAACTGAGGTTGGGTGATAATGAGGCATTTATTGATAAGCTGGAGGATGTTGATAAGAATTTTACATTCAAAAACAAATATTTTGGTGGTAAAAAAACATTCAGGCATGGTGACATAGATGAAGTGTTCGCAAGTCGCAATTGGGCATTAGAATATGATGAGGATATAGTGATTATGGTAATACTATTGTTCATATGTGGATGTGTCCTCGAGAAACATAACATCCGGATTTGAGGCCATGGATATGGGATCTTTTTTAATATCCACATCTATTCAACGAATTTCCATGGGGTGTCATTGCTTGGGATGAGATGCATTGGACGTTAAGTACAGGTATACAGAAGTTTATACACAACGCAATGGCTGACATGCCTAAGTACTAACTATATGGGGTTGGTACACGTATTTCAGATATGTTAACATTTATAAAGTGTGTGATTTGGGCATACAAAATGTTGACACTCCCTTTAATCAGTAGTAAACGTTTTATAGGCTTGTATACTGGAAATATGGCTATAAGCTCGTGGTTATTTCACTAATGGAGGACTAGAATGCATTCCATGAGTCTTTAGATGGAAAAGTAATCAAAAAATGCATTTTCTTGAGATAGGGTCACATATTTGGCAAATTCCATTGCAACAAGGACATTCCAATGCTTCCGTTGCTATTGAAGTAGAGGACAAGGAGGAGTGTTGGTGGTACCATGATCTGCAGAACCACATTGATAATAAAATGAAGGATTTTGCACCCTTGTTCGAGACTATTGCAAATGCTACTATTGAAGAGCAACGAGATGCAATTAGAGAGTCGGCAGTAAGGGAGGCAGATGTTATTGAACATTTATAGAGATGGTGTAGTGAAGAAATAGGTAGAATAATCACAACTCATGTGGCACCAATTACTCAAAGAGTCTAAGAACTAGAAGGCAAGGTGGTAGAGTTGTTGGAAACAAATGCATCGCTGGAAAAGAAGAAAGATGCACATTGGGAACCCTCCACTACGGCTGCAATGGATAGCCCTGATGGTGATCCCCAATTTAATGTAGAACAGGTACTTACTGCATCTTCCTCAACTGAAATGTTAATTGTAAAATGCACTATGAATTTGGTTTGCCTATGGTATGGTCACGAATATTATGACTAAATAGTGCGACAAAGATCTATAAAAGTGACAACTAGGTATTTATTGATAGTAAATTCACTAACTTAATTGTAATTATATGCAACACGAAGATAATAAAATTAAAGATAACATATATAAATTTGAAGTAAAGTATTTTAAGAAAAGTATACCAGTTCCCATTCACATATAAGTATTACAAAATGGTTTATTCTGTCTGTCACAACCTATTGGATGATTGTGTATTTGTGTTTCATTGACATAATAGGAAATAATGGAAGAGGATGAAGAAATGTGTATAGTTGAAGACCCATTAGTGGATGAAAGGGGAAAGAAGATAGCTATCCCGTCGAGGAAAAGAAATCAACAAGCATAGAAATGGAAGGCAACCAACCTCTAGATACCTATGCTTCCATAGCAGATACAGAAATTGACAAAAACACACTTGATAGCTTTTTGAAGTTCATAAACGAGGGAAAATTTCCCACTAAACCTAGGTATGGAAACACTTCCTAAAGAATGTCCTTTGAAATTTAGTAGTTTGCCATCACATTAATAGCTAATCAATTCCTTAATATCATGATTGTAAAATACGAAGGGCAAATGGTTCATTGATACGAATGACCATATTCCTCTAATCGATTTCAATGTCATGGGTGTGAGCAGCAAAATAATCTTTGCTACATTGTATTTGGAAGGAGCAAACCTCATAGACGATTTAAGATGTATACTCCATTTCAAAATGTTTGAAACATGCTTGAATTATAGAGTTATTAATTATGAGTTACAATTTGGATAGCACGTTGATTTCATAACATACCACTTGAGAAGGAAGAGAATGAGAGCAAATCATCTCAATTACAACTTCACAATTATGGATGTTGTGTTTGATGAAAGAGCGAAGAAAATCAAGGACATGATGGAAAAAAATTAAGTCAAACGATGCTTTGAGCAGCCATGTCAACGAAGATGATGTCATTGCAAAGAGAATGACGGGGAGAGAGATTTTGGGTGGAAAGAAATGGGTCACGGTGGATAATGTGGTCATTCCAATGATGGCTAGAAGTGACCAATAGATACTTGGGAGATTTCATATTCCTTCCCGAAAGTTGTACATGTATGACTATGCTCCTAAGAGGTTGGAAAATAGGGAAACACGAAAATCTGCTAAAAGACATGCTACAGTGATACCATATTACTGTTTAAATTCGGAATACTAATGGATAGCAAGACATTATGGAATCAGAAGCCTACAGCAACAAAAATCCACATGAGGAACTCGTGATTGTAATGGTCGAAAACTTGTCAAACCAAATGTTGGGATAAGTCCTAAACATAACTCAATTCATTTGTAGAAAGAAAATTTTGAAACCAAACAATAACATCTTTATAAAATGTCAACTGCAGTGATTGTGTTTTTTATATGCTGACCTTCATTGAATACATTATTGAAGAGGAATAGATACCAAGGGATCTTGATGTGAAACACCATAGGTTACGGTTAGCTCTAATCTTATACAATTACGCTGAAACTAATAGATGACTCCAATTGCATAAAGCGTAAGGAAGGATGGTGATAAGATAATTTTTAGACTGTTTTAGGCTTGTGTCTTGTTCTTGTATATATGGTGTCTTATTCTTGTATATAGGGAAGGATAATTATAAAAACATATATCTTTTTCTTATATATATGGTATTATTAGAATTTTTCATATATCCTTTCATGTATTGCATTTACATTGTTCAATTGAAAACTTGATTAATGCACCAGCTTTCTGGGTAACTTCCAATTAACATGGGATGGTGGGTTTTGCCTATCTCGACCTGTCATGACCTATCACATGTTGAGAACTCATGTTTAACTAGGAATGGGAATAGAGAAAAAAACCTGACACCATATAAAAATGTATTTTTGCGATCCCCACTGAATTAATTCTTATTAAGTTGAGTGTAGAAATACAAAACAACAACCATTTATTTGAGTAGGGATAGATTGCACTTGGTTGCTGAAGGGCACTTTCATCTCCCACTTATTTATTACTCATTATACCTTTTTATTTCGAATGTGGGATATCACCACATTTCCAATTGACATGGGATGGTGGATTTTGCCTATCACGACCTGTTACAATATGTCACATGTTGAGATCTCACATTTAACTTAACTGGTGTAGAGGTGAATGAGCCGCGCATTGAGGTTATGGTGCATTATAAGGGCTATAGATGAGAGGAAACTTAGTGTTCGGATAATTGCCAATTAACATGTGATGGTGGATTCTGCCTGTTACGACCTATCACTAGTTGAGATCTCATGTTTAACCAGGAATGGAGTGGGTGCGTTTAAATGGTGTAGAGGTGAATGAGTCGCATTACATTTTTGTATGTGATATTTAAACAACAAAGAATAGGAATATAGAAAATAAACCCAACACCATATAAAAAAATTTAATTTTGAGAACCACACAGAATTAATTCTTGTGAAGCTGAGTGTAAAAATACAAAAATAACAACCATTTGAGTAAGATAAATCATACTACAAAGGAAGGCCTTGAAGAATAAAGTCTTCTTTCAAAGTTTGTAAGACCTAACCTTACTCAATTGGCTACTGAAGGATACTTTCATCTGTCCACTTATATATTACTCATTATTCCTTTTTATTTTTAATGTGGGATATCATCACATTTCCAATTAACATGGGATGGTGGATTCTTCTTGTCACATCCTATTGAGATCATGTATTTAACCAAGTATGAAGTGGGTGAGTTTATATGGTGTGGAGGTGAATGATTTGCATTGAGGTTATGGTGTAGTGAAAGGCCATAGATGAGTGGAAACTCAGTGTTCGGGTAATTTCCCATTAACATGGGATAGTGGATTCTACCTGTTACGACTTGTCACATGTTGAGATCTCATGTTTAACCAGGCATGGAGTGGGTGCGATTAAATGGTGTGGAGTTGAACGAATGGCATTACAATTTTGTATATGATAATTAAACAACAAAAAATAGGAATAGAGAAAAAAAAACCCAACACCCTATAGAAAAAAAAATGTAATTTTGAGAACCCTGACTCACTTAATTCTTCCAAATCTGAGTGTAAAAATACAAAAATATCAACCATTTGAGTAAGATAGATCTCACTTACCACAATGGGAGGCCCTGACGAACAGAGTCCCCCACTTCAGTTTGTAAGACCTAACATTACTCAAATGGTTGCTGAGGGGTACTTTCATCTCTCCACTTATATATTACTCATTATTCCTTTTTATTTTCGATGTGGGATATCACCATATTTCCAATTAACATGGGATGGTGGATTCTACCTGTCACAACCTATCAATAATTTCCAATTAACATGGGTTGGTGGATTCTACCTATCACATGTTGAGAACTCATGTTTAACCAGGCATGGAGTGGGTGCGTTTAAATGGTGTAGAGGTGAATAAGTCACATTACAATTTCATATATGACATTTAAACAAAAAAGAATAGGAATAGAAAAAAAAACCCATAAAAAATGTAATTTTGAGAACTCGACTCACTTAATTCTTATGATGCTGAGTGTAAAAACAAAAATATCAACCATTTAAGTAGGATAGATCTCGGATACCACAATGGGAGGTCTTGAGGAACAGAACCTCCCACTTAAGTTTGTGAGACCTAACCTTACTCAAATTGTTGTTGAAGGGTACTTTCATCTCCCCACTTATATATTACTCATTATACTTTTTTATTTTTGATGTGGGATGTCACTAAATTTCCAATTAACATGTGATGGTGGATTATGCCTATCATGACCTGTCACATGTTGATATCACATGTTTAACCAGGCATGGAGTGGGTGCGATTAAATGGTGTGGAGGTGAATGAGTCGCATTGAGGTTATGGTGTAGTAAAATGGCCATAGATGAGAGGAAACTCAATGTTCGAATCATTTCTCATTAACATGGGATGGTGGATTTTGCTTGTAATGACCTATCACATGTTGAGATCTCATGTTTAACTAGGCATGAATTGGTTACGATTAAATGGTGTGGAGGTGAATGAGTCGCATTGAGGTTATACTGCATTATAAGGGCCATAGATGAGAGGAAACTCAGTGTTAGGATAATTTCAAATTAACATGGGGTGGTGGATTCTACCTTTCACGACCTCTCACAACCTGCCAAATGTTGAAAGATCAATTTTAACCAGGAATGGAGTTGGTGGGTTTAGATGATGTAGACGTGAATGAATATGAACATACAAAAATGATAACCATTTGAGTATGATAGACCTATCAGTACTCCAATGGTTGCTGAAGGGTACTTTCATCTCCCTACTTATATATTACTCATTATATCTTTTTATTTCTAATGTGGGATACCACCACATTTCTAATTCACATGGGATGGTGGATTCTTCTTGTCAGGTTCTGTCACGGACTGTCACATGTCGAGATCTCATGTTTAACCAGGAATGAAGTGGGTGCATTTAAATGGTGTGGAGGTGAATGAGTCACATTGAGGTTATGGTGCATAATAAGGGCCATGGATGAGAGGAAACTCAATGTTTAGATAATTGCCATTTAAGATGGGATGGTGGATTTTACCTGTCAAGACATACTTGGAGTGATGTTCAAAAATGTAAAAGCCCAGTGGTTATAAGTAAAACCCTGGTGGTTTTTAGCAACACACTAAAAGTCACACTATTTAAAACATTAGGGTTCACATCCTAAACCTGTGGCTGTTTTTAGCAACATACTTTTCAAAGTACCTCCTTTTCTATCCTTATCATTATCGCCAAGATTACCAACCTCATTTTCGTGGCGTTCGATGGCTAGGGTAAAGAGGCTAACAGTTGCCAAAGGTGATGAAAAGCAATCGGTTGCTTAGAATTCACTAGAAGATTCACGTTGGAAAAGGCAATTATCTAAAGAAGAGGCCATGACTACATTCAAGTACGCTAGGGCTATAGGCTCAAAACCACACTTCACTGTAAGATTTAGCAACGAGTTCCATAACTTCCTAAAGTCTAAATTATTCAAGAAGTAGTAAGGACTTTTCAAAGAATCGTGCTTCAGAAAATAATTAGATGTCACATTTCCAAGTGGCATCGGCAATTTATGTCACACCATACTTGTCTGGGAAATTACAAAGGAGGAAGCGAAACCGAGGGAGCTTAGGTTCAATATTGGAGGAGTAAAGGTAAAAATGGGAGATTGGGAATTCGATTTGATAAATGGACTAAAGTTCAGGCATAAGGATCAATTTATATATCATTTGGAGAAGATAGAGGATAGAAACACGTTTAGAAAGAAGCATCCCTACACCATATATTGGATCTGCCAACACCGAAAAAGTGTCATGTAAACGCAAAAATGTGTTAGCTTAGGAGCAATGCCTACACTTTTGCTAAAAAAAGAGTCGGGAAATGCAATGTGGCTATAGCTCCCTACACCGACACTTTTGATCATTTTTGGCTACATGGTAAAATGTGTTGGCATAGAACTCTATAGTAACATTTGATTGTCTTTTAATGACATTTTTTAGATGTTGGTAAATGCATATGGAAATAACACTTTCACTTGATAAGGTGACACTTTTGCTATAAATGCCAACACTTTTCATTAAAACGTTTTTTCTTTTAGCCAACATTTTTCTTGTAAATAACAACATATTCAAATTGTTCACTTTTTGTTTTACCAACACTTTTAATGATTAGCCAACATGCTACACTTTATTCTACATGTGTATACATTTGTATATATCATACTATTGCAACCATATTAAAATAAAAATATAATTCATAAAATAACATTCATGTTTCACAATTCAATAACAAAGTCTAGCAACATCCAAAAGGTACTAATTATAACATCCATAAAATACTTGTTGAAAGAACTAGTGATATCCAAAAAGTATTATCATAACATTCACATTCACATACTACTACTCTAGTCTCTCATCAAACCCATAAATTGTTTGAAAAAAATCTCCCTTTGCTTTTTTAGGCATTGCATGCCTACCAACAAGACAAGAAGCTCCATGTGATGCATCACCTTTCAGAATTTGTTCTACACTCTCACTTTGTGCACCAGATGCACACATTTCTTGAATTACATTCTATGAAAGAAAGAAATCACCAAAATAGTGCATAAGAAATCATCAAACATTTTAATAGAAAAAAGCAAGAACAT
>CATIWQ010024899.1:0-23430 GCA_949673415.1 Euphorbia schlechtendalii
AGAGATTTTAAGTGGAAACCCTTGAAAGGGAAAAACCACTGAGCACCGATAACTCCACTAATAAATAATGGGAATACACAATACAAGCTCTCTCAAGTATACCCAAACTCGAGGTATATTTTTAGGATAGTTGGAAACACCCCAATTTTACTCACAAGGTAAAATCACTCAACCCCCCTCACTTATTACTCTCTTGTGGTAATAAATTACTCTACAAGAGGAAACTCTCAAAATACTCTTTTGTAGGAATAATGCTCTACAAAAGGAACTGAATGCTTTCTTAATTTTCGAATGATTTTGGATTACCGGGAGAAGGGCTTTTATAGGCAGAGTACCTACCAATTTGTCAAATTGGTAGGTAAACTACCAAAAGAAAATTCAATGGTTGGTGGCCAACCATTGAAGTCTGAACCAACAAAAACTAGTTCACCTTAACCGGATTCAATATTTATATGAACACTGAGATGAGCTTATCTCTATACAAACACAATTGGAAGCAAACTCGACAATATATGAAGATCGCTGTTGGTGGAACCTAAAAACTAGCGACCTATATTCAGAGAACGGAGAGAAATATTGATGGGCATAATCTCACTATATATATATATCAAAACATAATATAAAAAATAAAATATCCGGTCAACTCATAAGTGGGTCAATGGACCCGATCCAATTCGATTAGTTGGACTAAATTGGAAAATAAATAAGTTTAAGAACTTATTTGTATTTATATCTTCCACATGTACCAAAAGTACATTTTTCCATTTTCATTGTCTATAAATAGGTGAAAATGGATGAAAAATAAAGTTGATGAAAAATCATTTTCTCTCTCCCGGGATGGAAAATCCCGTTATCGAAATTCATCGTTGTCGAAGTTGTTGGATATACAAATGTTCTCCAACATACCGTGAGACAATTCCGATTCGACATACAAAGCATCGTATCTTCGCATCTTGGGCGTACGAAAAAATATTCGATTCAAAATTCCACCAATTCTATTCACAAGGTTTTAACACGTTTATTGAAGATTAAATTAAACCAAACATGAGAAATAATAAACACAATTAGACTTATAAGGTTTTAGTTAAGTTAACAGCATAAATGAATATCACATTCCACCCTCGCTATATACATTCATAGGAAGGGAATTGAATTTGTAATTGAAATTGTGACTAAACTCTAGACTAGATTATTTCAACAAATATATACCTAGTACATACCCGAAAAAACACAATTGTTCAACCTAAAATTTTTGAGAATATGAATAGGTTAAGTGAGGCATGGGCCTGCAACATTGACTCCTTGTATGGACTGCCTCTGACGAATAGGGCAATAAAACGGGCTATGAGCTTTCAACCATCCATAGCCCAATATACGTGAAGATTCTACTTATTGTTTACTCTACGAATGGTATTAGATTAATGTTTTTATAAGAACTTCAATTATTCAAAGTATAAATTTAATTGATTAGTAGTTAATTGAATTTGTACCAAAACATTTACTAGCCTCCTGAATTTTTAAAGTAAAATTGTAGCTGCCTCAACTTTCAAAATACGCACCATTTTGTCGTTTAAGGTTTAAACACCACATGTCAATTTTTGATTAAAAAAATTACAAAAATGATATTTTTGAAAAGTCAAACCAATCATAAACTGGCGTGTGACTTACAGGAGTAAAGTGGTACACTCGTTTGTTTTGAAAGTTAAAGGTAGTACACATTTAAAAGTAGTGAAATTTTTTGAACATTATTCAACAATCCATCTCTAAATAATAATGATAATATGTTCCACATCTACAGATATTACGCCATATACTACTGATTTTCTTGAAAACATGTTGCTCTGATCAGTGTTTTAAAAGACGATAGATGCTAGTCGGGTGATTAGAGCTTTCAAGAGTCTAGGTGAGGGGATTAATCGGGATCTAGGCGGGGACAGATTAGTATTTTAAAATTTTTAATATTTGTTTATGAATTACAATAATAAATTTAATTAACACATAAATTTTCATGTAATAAAATTAAAAGCAACATTTTTATAGGTTTTATCGATAATTTATTGATCATTGACAACGTTTTTTTCAAATTTTGAACACAATTATCATTTTGATCGTCCGATTATATAAAATACTTATCGAAAAAAAAACTCACACTTGCAGCCTTTGATATAGAGGCTCTAAAAGGACAAGTGTGCTCTATTATCTGTTCACATGATTTGCCATTTTTTTACGATCCTAAAACTCCAAATTGCATACTACAAATCAATTAGTCTAGTAGACAATTTCAAATTCCCCACATCTTCCTTTTTCTTTTCTGTAACGTATCTCTATTCATGCTTCACATTTGTAGTATTCGGAAAAAAAACACAAAAAAAATAAATAGCATGCTCAACACTTCCATAAACTTCACTTTCGGCTCTCTACTTGATATTTTTCAAAATATTGTTTGTTTGGATAGTATTCGCTCCAAATTTTGTACCTCTATCTAGTTGGGATTGTAATTTGCGTTAGTAACACTATAACAATATTACCGAAACGAGACAAGATTAATGTATATTTTCGAATTTACAGAGCACCGTTTATTGCAAAAACTGTAATCATCCATATCAAATTTGGGTGTTTAAGATTATATATAAGAGGAATAAAATTATAAAAATGTTAAAGAATACCGTTTTCCTTGATTAAAGTACCATGAGTCCATGATATTATTTCTAGAAATAGAGCAAATTCAATGAATTTTATAAAGGAAACATTTTTATTTCCTTTTGTTATAACTATGATACTTGTGGATAAAAAATGAAAAGATCTACATTTTGTTTCTTCTATGAGAAAAGAATAATTTATTGGAAGTATTTAATGGATATCTCTTTCTTTTGATGTTACTAATTATTCAAGATTGTTTCATTCTTGTAGATAAGTAAAATTGAAAATTGGAAATCCTAAAATTGGGATTTAATTACAAACTCATCACAAAATGGGAGTGAAGTGCAAAAGTCTACCTAAAGAGTTGGGTTGGACCTTGGCTCATTCAAAATTAAATCAAATCTTAAAAACGACCAAGAGTTAATAATGTCATGGAAAACCACACCTAATTTTCGCTTATATTGTAAAAACTAAAAAAACTAAAAGACATGTTCCGTTAAAAATTTAAGCACAGTCCAATCCGCATAAAAAATATTTTAGGATCTATCTGAACTTTAAACATCTATATCCCCAAGCATAGGCCAAAGTTGATTGTCTTATATTTTTCTTTCTATATCCTAATAAATAAATAAATAGTAAAATTTAAAAGTGAATAGTCTTATAAAAAAATCTAAGTGAATAATCTTATAAAAAAACTATAATATTCTGATGGGTATTCTGATTTTTAATTAAAAATAACTAACATACAATTTTTTCAAAAGTTGTATACAAATGAAACTAGTTGATATCAATACTTCTAATTAATACAAGATCGAAATTAAAAGATCAATCAAATTTCGACCCCTACAGTAAAAATAAAAGGTTCTGCTCTTTTGTAATGCAAAATAAAATATATTAAGCAGTGATATCATGTGATTCAAGAAACCCGAATCTGCAAGACAGTGGCTTGGTCGAAGTTAAGGCATAATAGTCTGATGGTAAAATCAGTCATGATTCTTGACGGAGAGATGAGAGTGAGAATGAGTGAATTAGTTACCTTGAAATTGTTTGATTGAGTACGGAAATGATGAAGTTGTTGGAAATTTTGTTTTATATTATCACAGGAGAAAGTTTATTATATGTTACAGAATTTACTGGGATATAGTTTTATATTACTAAATATTTAATAATAACATTTGAGTATACTTGATTAGTTTATAATCAATTATATTGAAGTAAGATTTATTATCAAACCGTTTTGATTTAGTGAAAACTAATCATGTTTGATTCATTAATCAAACGGCTATTCTTGATAGTATATTAGTAATCAACGTTACTATTGTTGAATGAGTCAAGTTTTATATCCCATATAATCTGCTTTTAACGGCTGATTTTGTTTTATTCCTATAAAAAAACTTGTGAACGTTCCTTTTGGAAACTCATATTACAAAATACTTTTGGTCTCTATTTTCTGGATATAAATTTACTT
Organism: Euphorbia schlechtendalii; assembly: GCA_949673415.1. NCBI lineage: Eukaryota > Viridiplantae > Streptophyta > Magnoliopsida > Malpighiales > Euphorbiaceae > Euphorbia > Euphorbia schlechtendalii. The sequence continues at coordinate 4,109 of CATIWQ010024899.1, forward strand.
TATGCACTGTTCCAATCAATTCGATTGAAAAAGTTGTCTATTCTTAAAAACAACAAAAATTTTTTTATTACGGGCAGTGCTCCGCCTGATTCAATTTTTAAAGTGTTCAACTTCTTTAAATTGTTTTATAGTTCATGAGATAGAGTTTATATTACTATATTTATTAATTTCTTGTTTTTGGATGAAGGTGGAGAACATAATATATTAGAGAAGGATATCCCAGTGAAGATGAGACATCCGCATCAAATAGAAGAATCCGAAATTTATGATTTATTTATTTAACATATGTCATTATTTTCTCAACAGAAATTATGTGATATATTTGTCACGGAAAATGATTATCTAATGTTGAGGGTAAAACATTATATTAATGTTATTTCTTTATCTCTCCTAATTATTGGAAAAAGAGTGAAAATGAGGTTTAATGGGGCGGTTAATGCATTCCTCATCTCCATAATTATTAAAATTTTGGGAAAAAAATATTCTTCGTATTCATATCCATTAAGGATTCAGGGAAAATTTTTCCTCAATTTCCTTATCGGTGATTCTCCATCGGGTATCGGGTAATCTCCATATCCCCATTAAAATAAATAATATGTAAATATTTTCAAAGTTTCATACAATAAAAACTTAGAATCATTATTTAAAAATATTATTTGATCAAATTGTTTCAATGTTTGATGGTAAATAAATTTGAAGTCTTAATGTATAATTTAAAAATTCTATCACATTAATTATATAATAAATCCTAAGAAAATAAACATCAAACTTGAGATGCAATGTTCAACATTCAAAATAAGAGTATAGATAAAAACATCAAAATCAACAATATTTGATTCAATTCTACGTTGTTTTTCCATTTATGTATATAACCTTTAAGGTTACAAGGTTTGTAAAATTAAAAAAAAACTTGGAATAACTTCATATTCATATGCCATATAATATAAATATAATTTTTATAAAATATAGAAGTATTTGGAAATTTCGGGGATAATTCAAGAAATATTTGAGATTTTTCAATGGAAGTATATCGATGTCGGGTTCGGGGATTTATCGGATCGGGGAGTGCATTCCCCATCTCCATATCCATTAAGGTTTCGGGTACGAAAAATTCTCCACTCCCTACCCGTGGGGAATTCTTATTGAGGATTCTCCATCCTTATCGGAGCGGATCTCCATCGGATTCGGAGATTTTGGGTCTCGTTTCCATCCCTAAGTTTTTGCCTCAGTAGGCACTTTAGACCTATATGCAAATAAACTTTAAAACCATCATGAAATAGTCATTTGTTACAATGCAGGCTATTCTTCCATTTCAGCATTTAAAGTCCAAATATTTGAGCAGTATACAAGAATTTTGGATGACCAATGTGGCTACTACATAATCTCCTTCCTATAAAAAAAATTAGACACGAAAATACAAATTTTACATCTGTTAATTATAAACATAAGAGATTAAATAATGTATACTTAATACTTGGACAAAATGGGTGAATGGCCTATCTTGTTCATTTTACATATCAATAATGCAAAGAATTAAGAATATAAATCAGTAACTCAAGAAATAAACTCAATAATGTTGAAATATACTTGCATATTTACCCATATTTCACTCTCAAACTAGTTTTCAGATTTACAATTTGTCCGATGTTGTGATTCAAATTCAAGGCTTATGACTAAAACGGGCAACCTCATGAAATCATAATAATTGATTGTTTTGGAATTATTTGAAATCCCTTTTTATCAGGTTTGATTTTTGAGATTTTCAAGACATCCTGTAAAGATTTAACAACAAAAAAAATCCATTTTACATGGACATAACTTTTATCATAAAATCACTTGTGTAAATTAGATTAGGCTTAATACATCTACACCCTCAACATGTTCAAAATGAGCTATTACCATACTGAATTTTCAAATGTGTCATATACTTCCTTGAATTTGTTTAAAATGTATCAATTTTACCCCCTCAATATCACATGTCAGTTTTCGGTTGAAGCAAAAATGTCACATTTGAAAAGTCAAATCAATCATAAACTGACATATGCGATAAAGAAAAGTAAAGTTACACGTTTTAAACAAATACAAAGGATTATCTATTACATTTCAAAGTTCAAGATGATAAGAACTCATTTTGAACAAGTTTAGGGGTGTAGATGAATTAAGCCATTAGAGTCCGAACGAATGAATAACCCACTCAATTACAACCTAGTGACAGTTAGCGGATATTTAGGTTTTTGCAATGGAACCATCATGTATAGTTGTGGTCAATATTTGAAGAAACATAACTAACTTTAGTCAGTTATCTTATGACACGTTTTATATTAATACCCAGTAATCAGCTCCAACTATGATGTGTGGGGTTGCACAGAACAAGCATTCAAACAAGTACCGTGTTGGCTCTTCTATTTCCATCATTGTTTGTTGTCCTAACTGATGTTAGGAGATTCATATTAATATTCGTTCGAAAAAAGTAATAATAAAATATTGAGAACTATCTTTTAATACTGGAAAAAAAAGTCCACTATGGAAGAAGTTCCTGGCATCAACTTAATAATACAGGTATTTTTCGTTAAATGTCATCTAATATTCTTTTAATGTTTAAAGTGATTTGTCATAGTATCTAATCTCATTTTTCTTCTTCATGATTGATGTCTGGACTAGCTTCACCTAACCTAATTAATTCAAACAAAAGTAATTGAATTTGCTTTTCATTGTAAATTTAATAAAAATTGCATGATAAATGAGAGGTATTCATGCCCATATTTAACTGAATTGATGAACACAAACACCCGTTGTCCAACCCCTAATTTAAAAGTAATTAAGAAACTCTTTTTTGTCACAATAAATTTTACCTAACGTATATTCAAATAAATCTAAAACTAAAAAAAACACGGGTTATTAAAAAAAGCGTTATCTTGTACTTATTGACCATTTAACTAATTAGGAATAGTTTTACCTTACTTATTGTCACGTGCATATATTAGTGCTGCATGTTTATATCAAGTTTTGTTGCTGCAAATACATACATGTACAACAAATTATTTTGGTGTCACAAGGCAAAATAACAATTTGTATACTTTCATTAGGCCAACTTTAAGAAACTGTACAAAAAAAATTCAACTTTATAATAAGAAACCCAAGTATAAAAAAAGTAAAAGAAATATGTTCGAAAATACAATTTATGTGTTGATATGTCATTGGCGAATGCGCCTTCTAATTATTTCACATAAAAAAAAGGTTAAAAACAATTTAACACGAAACCGTTAGTTATTAGTTTGTGAACTAATTTCAATATCACCGCATCCCTCAACCTTCAACACCTCTCTATACTTATACCACTTGGCACAAACCAAAAAGTAACAAAAATTCAAAACCCCAATTCCAAAAATCATCAAGTAAAAATAATCAAGCCTGCCTTTATTAAGATCCTCAGCAAGCCAATCCCCATTTCCCTTTGTTGTTCTATGCACCACAGCAATCAACAAACTGCTCAAGTAACTAGACCCGGCATTCCCGCAGAAAAACAACGCCCCTCCCATACTTTTCATATTCTCCGGAAACTGCTTGTAGTAGAACTCGCTTAGCCCAATAGCCCCAAACGCCTCCGCCAATCCACCGAGCGCAAACTGAGGGATCAACCACAACCCCGACATTGACGAAATCGCCCCTCTTCGAGGCGCGATTCCCAACGTGGGTTTCGTGAGCGCGATAATTCGCCTATGCCTTTCGACCATGGCCGAAACAAACATCGACAAAGTGGAAAATACAATGCCGATTCCTATTCTTTGGAGCATCGTGATTCCGCCTTCTTTTTTGGTGATTTTGTACATGAATGGGACGAAGACTCGGTCGTAAAAGGGTATGAAAACGGTGAAACTTAGCATGAGGAAGACGGTGAAGGAAGCGGCTGGGATTTTGAAAGAGGTGTTTGGGAGGGTTCGGTCGGTTTGAACTGCCTGGAAAACCGCGTAGGTGTTTTGTTGGACAATTGCTATGTAGAATATTACTGCTGACATCCATATTGGCATTACTCTTGTTAGGCATTTTACTTCTTCTACTTGTTGCATGCTGCATAGTTGCCATGGGTTTGCTGCTGATCCGTCCGGTTTTAGTTTGTCTTTGTCGGTTCGAATTGCTGCTTTGTCGAGGAACCTGGTCGTCTTATACCATGTATTAGTATATAACTTTTAACACTTTTTCGAATAAGTTAATTTCGCAAAAACATTAAAGCCAACGACAGTAAAAAATAAAGTGAAAATTCGAAATTGAATAAAACTGTTAAATCGAGTCACATACATGCCTATAGATGGTCATATGGAATATAAGGTTAAAAATTAAGAAATTGTAGACAACCACACAAAGTTTTAATTAAATTGCAATTTAGTCCTTAAAGCAAAAGTTAAAAGCCTAAACAGTAGCGATGGATGAACTACACAGTAAAACCGTGAGTTTGGATTGTTGGCCTAATTCCAATAAAACTAAAAAAACTAACAGACAACTGCGTTAAAGTTTTCAAAATTAGCAATATATTCCTAAAAAAATCGAAAATACAAAATTAAAAACCTAAACAACGTTTTTTGGCAATAAAAATGACGGACAACATAACAAAATTACGTTAACATATTTCTGATAACAAAAGAATCCAAAATCATAAAAAAATCTGATTATTCTCTCGAAACCTGATAAAACTCGATAAAAGCCGTTTTTACGCAATCTCATCAACTCTAAAATCAATCGAAAGGGGAAGCAGAACCTGAACTGAGGAGTGTAAGAGAGCTTGGCATTGATGGAATCAGGAGGAATGTGATTGAAAAGGGAGAGCCATGGCTGCTCCACACCCTTCAACTTCCTTTTCCTTATGGCAACACTTATAACCTGCGCAACACTTGTCAATGGGCTACCACTGGCTTTCACTTTCACGTATATTTTCGAACCCATAAAGAAAAGTGCACATGATATTAGCATCAGAGCAGCCGGGATCCCTAACCCAATAGCCCAACTCACATTGGCTTGAACATACACTATTAGTGTCAATGACACCATTTGGGCAAACGTGAAAGTGAAGAAATACCAATTGAAGAAGCTGTTAATGCCCTTTTTTCCAGCTTCGGTTTTTGGGTTGAATTGGTCCAAACCAAAGGCCAAATTACAGGGCCTGACCCCTCCTGCCCCTATTATCATTAGCACTAAACCTGCCCCGAGGAATGCCAGTTGGCCCGTTGTTGCCCCTTTGCATGTTGGGCTGTTGCTTGCACATGGCGGTGGGTGTAGTTTTGGGATTGCTGCTGTCAATTGTATCACTAGCAACCCCTTCAAAACAAAATGCACAAATTTTTGCCTTGGTTAAAGCATGTATGCAGAGAAACAAAAAAAAACCCAAAACGGCACTTTCCAAATTTATCAGTTTGCCATTTGACTCATTTGGCCTTTGTGTTATTTCACTGAGTTCGCTTTCCTTCGAAAAGTTTTATATTTAAAATTTTTCAAAGCTGCTGTCACGAAAAGCTCTAGAAATTAACAGCAAACTGTTCATAATTAACAAGTATTGCTAATCAAAATATTTTGTTCAATGTCAAATTATATTGTTCTTTTAAAATTTTGTAAATGGGGCTTTTTGTGACAGCGGCCCTGATAGCAAAGCAGCCCTGACAGCCAAACCTGTCTCATATCACATCTTTTGTTCTTATAGAACAAATCACGTACAATTTTACGAAAATAATTTGGACTCTTAAAGTTAATAAACCACGTACCACAAAGACTGGATAAATAACGAATGCATAATACAATAACAAAAAAACGTAACAAGATACATAAGACAAGAAAAAAAATCTTTTGGCCTATGTAATTTCAGGTCAAAAGCGAAATTTGGCACCCGTCTTGCGCAATTGCTCTTCGAGCCCCTATATTATACAAAACCGCACCTGACTACACCATGATTAGAGAGTAAACGGTTCAATCGTGACCCGGTTGATTATAATTTATACAAAATAGCAGCCAAAAAATTTACTTTAAAATTCGGTGGTTCAGCAGAGTGCGAAATGAGTACCAGAAAGGACATGGAAGTGGCAAAACCCAAGGTATTATAGCGACCAAAGTAAGTGTCGCAAAGGAAGGCACCAATTAAAGTGCCAAAATTGGTTGAGCCATTGAAAATGTTGATAAGTGTCGCAGCAGTTATGCTTTTCATGTTGAAAACAGTTGTCAAATAGATCAACAAATTGGCTAATGTGCCAATGGCTCCTAGCTTCTCAAATGTTTCATTTCCTGCCACAAATTTTTCTCTTTTAACAGAACCAAACCCACAAATCTATAAAAATAATTAAAAAATTTAAAAGTAAATTTTCATTATACCTATAACAAAGGGCATGGCTTTCCATCCTCTGTAGTTAACTTCTGGTTCTTTTTCTTCTTCTCTCTTGTTCATGTTTTCTGTAAGAGTGCCATGGTTTTCCATGGTTTCTTCCTGATGATTTCACTTTCTGCCTCTGTACTGTTTTTCTTGTCTTGGCTTCACTTAGTGGAGACGTATGGGAACGATATATAAAAATCAAGTGGCTATAAATTTAAGATGGAACATTATGTAATATAAATAACAATAATGATTGAGAGAAATTTTACATCACGTGCTGGTCCACTTGTATAGTGATGTCTTTTTCGAGGCTTCTTGATGAGAATTATTCATCTACGCTCTTTTGAACTTCTCTAAAAATGATCGTTGTCACTTTGAACTTTGAAATATAATAGATAATCTCATGTACTTGTCTAAAACACGTCACTTTACCCTCTTTTGCTAACCTGGCTTGCTAAGTAAATGACCATCAAAATACATACGCATAAAATATATTGGTGGAATAGAAAATGAATACAAAAAATTTATAACATTCGTATTCTTACAATTCAAAATCCTTAATATATGTTCTTCATCTTCTTCAAAACTTAATCTCTATTCTAAATTTTTCTTCTATTAATCATGATATTGTATCGATTCTTGATCCGTCGTGTTCATCTTCTTGTTCTTGAAGCCGATATTTTTACAAGGGGGTAAAGTAACATGTTTTAGACAAGTACAAGGGGCTATCTGTCACATTTGAAAGTTCAGGGTGGTAACAATCCTTTTAGAATAAGTTCAGGGAAGTGTCAATACATTAAGCCCAAAAAAAATTGCGTCCTTGTAAAAAATTGTGCTTTGTTTAAGTATTTTTTTCTTCCAAGAATGTAGGTGAAAGATGCATTATTTTTAAGGAATTTCTGTGCTCACAAAGAATCTATAGATAATGTCACAACATTTGTTCCTTATTTTATAAGTTTATATTACATATTACTTCGCAAATAAAATGAGCTATTATAGAATTACATTCTAGCTACGAATAAATGTGGTTATAGTGTTTTCTTTAGAATGAATTGAATGAAAGAATGGAATGGGAGCTTTAGAGTTCAGATCTTAAGCCCTCCAATATTGACTCCATTGTTTAAAAAGTAGTAGTTTTTTGTTTAAGGGTTGCTAGTTTTTTCAAAAGAAAAGGAAATTAATAACCTGTTTTTTTGTTTTAATCGAACATATAAGACAAATTTTATATGTAGCAAAAAAGTTTCTTAATTACTTTTAAATTAGCTCTGGACGATGGGTATTCATGTTCATCAATTAAGTTATATGTCAGGATAACCTCTTATCTATCATTTAATTTTGATAGTATTTAGAGAAAAAATCAAATACTATATATTAATTTTGAATGAATTAAATAGGTTAGGTGAAGCTAGTCGAGACATGACTCATGGAGAAGGAAAATTATATTAGGTATTACTAATCTCTTCCAAATTATACAGATAATTAGGTGATGTATATAATTTTGCTCGTGGAATTGGATAAAATTGTTAATGTTAATCAACAAGTCTTTATCCTGTCCTAGGTCTGCAATGAGCCGTGTGAATCTCCTATGTCAAGAATCTCTCTATTGATATTTTATATGTTCATTAGTACCTAATAAACGTTTATTCTTTCAATATTCTCCCTCCAAGTATTCTTAAAGTTATATCTCTCACTTATATTTAATCATTAAGTTCTCACATGTCCTAAATAGAACATGCGTTGATTTCTATAGATAGATTCATGTCAATATATGTCAAATTAGCCTCTTGGTGAATGTAATCCTTTCTAATTTTATAAATTCTTGTACGATCATTCATCCAATTATATATCCTAATTTTTGCTACGATCATAAATTGAATATGTTGTGTTCAAGTTATCCAACATTAACTCCAACTTAACATGGCTGACTTAACCAACATTATGTATCTTTTTGTCACACATCATCATCAAACACTTAAAATCATAGTTGTAAAAATCTGACCGACCGGTCGAACCGGGTTTAACCAAAACCGGATGCGGGTCCAGTCCAGTTTCAAAGGATTCTGAGAAAATTTAAGAACCAATCTATTAATTGTTGAACCGATCGGATTAACTAGATTCCGATTAGTTTGACTTATTTCGGTTTAGCCAAATTAGCCAATCTTAATTTATTATACATTGGAAAATTCAAATTCACATGCTAGATAATATCAATTATTTGTGTATCAAAGATTTTCCTGCTGTTGGATTCTGAAATCATAAATGGAAGTTTTGTAAGTTCTGAGTTCAAAAGCACAGATAAGTCAGAAGGACTTAAATATCTCAGAGAGACATTACTCAAAGGAATACAAAAATCCTCAGAAGCACAGCAGAATTTATCAAAGATCAAGACGATAGAAAACAACTAAAGACCAAGATTTAGAAGAAGTCCACTTGGAAATGCATAAAAGGATAACTTAGTCATTTCCACTCAAGTAATGGAAGCTGACCTGGCATTAAAAGCACACTGTACCATGTTCCACCTAAAGAGCTGAAAAAGTCAAAATGATAGTGGAATTTATAGAATCAATTATGGGACCCAAACATATCCTGAAACCATTGTATGGGTCTTATTTGGACGTGTATTCTTCTCAAACGGTCTCTTTATAGAAACCTGTATACAATGGGAAGATTCTCAACTCAAGTCCAAGTTCAACGGAAACATTCTCTCTCTCTATAAAAGGATATTTCCCACCATTGAAGAAGTGGAGAACAAGAATTCAAGTGAAACCAAGTCTTATATACTCACTATAATATTCTCTGTAAATTAAATAGCAAACAAACATTTCATTCTTATTTCTGTTTGTAAAAGAGCTAATTGGAACAAAATTCAGAAGCTCATACTTTGTATTACAAAATTGTTTTAGCTGAGATTAAGTTAGTATGAGGGAGCTTAGAAATCTTGTGAGAACGATACTCAGAAAGATAAAGAAGCTCAGAGCCTCAGATATAGAAGGATGGTACTTCTGCATTGGTATAGCTCATCGAAAAAGAAGCTATTGGAAGGTACTTCAGCTCAGAGCCTCAGATACAGGTGGATGGTGCTCCTGTATTGGTATAGCTCAGTAAAGCATAGGCTGTTGGAAGGTATTTCAATCAGAGCTTTGTAAAGGGTTTGCTCTTCACCAGAAGAAGAGTTGATAGTGGATTAAATCTTGGACAGGAGTTTCCAAGGACTGTATTAGGCAGAGGCTGAACCAGGATAAAAACTCTGTTTGCATATTTCCTTACTCTGCTCTTTTATTTTTATGTTTAATTAATTCCGCATCTGAAACACTTAAATATAAAAAGGGAATTCTGAGTAAAGAATATTTACTCAGAAGTATCTTCAGAAACAACCTTCTGAAGTTAACAATGAACTTTGAAAAAAAGTCAATCACCCACCCCTCTGACCTATTTTTCACCCACTGGTCCAACACCAACCATTTTTAATATCATTTTAATAGATAGAATCTTTTAATTGGATTATACATTACCATAAGCAACATTTTTACCATAAAGTTACTAATTAAAAAATTTTAAATGAAAAATTATCCATATATTACACATTGTCATATTATAACTACCATTTTTAACATAATTTTAGTAATTTATGGATTTGATTAGATATGTTCTTTTCTATAAATTATACATTACCATAACTAACATTTTTATCTTTTTATGAACTTATTTACATGGATTTTTTACATTACTATTACTAAACAAATTCATAAATAATAATGAGATTCGTTTCCTTACAGACTTATTAAGGTGTTATAAATTAATCTAATTTTGTCATATATCAATTGCTTTCAAACACCTTTATTTTAAAAATAAAATACTTTTTATTATTAATTTAATTTATAAATATAATTTATTCGAACTATATTTAGTTAATTTTAAAATTAATGACACTCTTTAATCTCCATATTATATTTTGTGCCTTTTAATCTGATATATGAATTTTAAATTATGTAGTATTAACATAAAATATTGTAAACTTTATTGTAACATAATTTATATTACATGTTTCAAATCAAACTATAAAAAAGTAGTATTTTAACGTGCTTTTAAAAAAATTCAATCCAACCACTATTCCATTCCAATTGAACCTTGAATTCATGACTTTTTCCCTTAACTGATTCAATGACCGATCCGGGTCTGAAAACCTTACATGCACATCATGTTTTACTTAAGGAACACAAGCGAAGTAACCAGATCATACACTTGTATTGAAGTAAAAATGTTATATGTTCGACGGTATATTTGAAGATGGTATTATTTTGAATATGTATTATGTAAAATAATATTAATTAATAAATTTATATATAAAATTGACTCCCAAAAATTTGAACTCGCATGTCCTTCCTTATACTAAATAGTAGATTCTGTATATATCAAACCCATGTTGAGTTTTGTTGTTGCTATTTGCTAACCGACATTTAGTATGTTACGCTATCTATTATTGGGAAAGTAACAGTTGTTCCGAAAATTTTTGTATCAAACACGTTTTAATTATGGTAATTATGCAATTTTTTTGAAGGCTGCTTGTGAGTTGTGATTGACATAAGTACACAATAACAATTTGCAAAGGGCCAACACCTTACATGCCAATTTGCACTTCTATTGGCTGCTTTAGCACTCATTGCGTTTTGATAATATCTTTGGTACCCATTGCGTGTGTTCAAGCCAATGTTAGTTTGGGCCATTTTTTTCAATCAAGAAGAGAAGTCTGTCGAATAAAATTAGAGTCAATTACAAAAAAGAATCCAACCAAGTCCTTTTACATGTCAAAAAAAGTCTGTTGCTATAGCAAACAATTGTGGAGCAATTTGCATACCTATAAGCATCAATAACCCTAATGAACAGAAAGAAATCAAAGGTCCTTACAATTATTCAAATCTAAACTATGGAGCATCATTATTTAAAGCTTTAAATATATGAGCTACATAGAAGACACTTGGTTCTCAGTTTCTTGATCTATTGGCAACCTCCACAAATTCAGCAATTTTTATGCTCATTGTTCGCTTAGTTCTCTATGGATTAAAAAATATGTCAAAGTGAAGCCCAATGACTGATAATATTTAAGACTAAGGCAGTTGAAATCGTCCAACCGTTGATTCAACTATTCTGATTAATGAAATTCTTACATAATTCAGTAAAGCAACAATTAAGACCTAGATAGATAAAACAAACGTAATAGAATTCATTCATTAATAACCTTATTGAGAGAAAATTCATATATTCAAAAAACTAGAAACTTGTTGCAAAATTTTCTTCAATAGGTAGAACAGGTACACCACGACGTAGTACTTGGCCTACAATTCAATCTTGACTACTTTCCAAGTAATCAGAAAGGGTTAACGCCACTTTATTGACTTGTAATCTAATAATGTGTCTAGCATTCATTTTCACATTTATCACTGACAAACTTTGAATTTTATCCCTTACAATTAATATGATGCCATAAATAATTTTCATCACTGGTGTAGTCAACCAAGTGGTTACAAGCATCTATCAACAGCATTATTTAAAACAAATAAATGAACACAAATCAAAGAAGCATAGGATATAAACTGAAAACAGTAGATTTATAAAATGGGTTAAAGTTATATTCCCCCAACTATATACGATTGCGTTCATAAGTAATACATGGAAGTAAAAAAGGACACACGGACCAACAACCTTACTAATATAGACAGAAAATGGCAAAAAGGATGAAGCTTTAAGTCTCCAGAAACATTTGCAGCAATAATTAGCATTTGTTGTGGAAATTGCTATTATAATTTAAACTGTGTATGCTTGTTGAATTGTGTCAATGTCAAGTCCCTTCAATCTCACCACCGATTCTACATGACCCTTGAGCGTATGAAGTTCCCGTAACCTGTTACATCATAACATTAAAGATCAGACAAAGAAACGAACATCGCCAAATGTAAGACGAAAAAATAAATACCTTGCAATTTCGGCTCTTCGCTTTGCTTCTTCAGCCATTTGGTTGAGTTCATGGTGGGTTCGCTCAGTGAACATCTTGGTGTCAGGTGGCTGCAAACCATGCAATGTTCTTTGCGCATGTGCCCATTGGAGCTCTCGTTGTTCTTTTCCGAAATCTTTTTGCCTAGTGAAAGCAATCTAAACGAAAAAAAAGATTAAAAATTTGGTTGGCGAAAAATGTGGATAGTTACAACGCCCCCTGGGGGTGGTCACGGATTTGAATGGTTACCCTTTGTTCGATGACAAGATCCCAAGCCCTGCCGCTCAAAGCATAGCGAATTAAGAACTTGATGATATCGAGAGGGATGTAAAAGACGATGTTATATAGCCAAATCACTCCGGCCCAACCCCACCCTATCCCTTCTATCGCGGCAAAGCTCCAATTTGCATACACTGCAATTAGAGTCGCAACCTACGCAAAAGAAGGAAAAGAATATAAAGAAAGGACCAAGTTACAACAAAGTGGAAAAATTGCTTTGGGGTGAGACTATTTCCGTTTTGCAAGCTCAAAATTGATGTGAGCGAAATTTGCTTCAGCTTAGCGACAAATCAACAGCTTCTTTCATACATCGCCTTTCTAGTTATATAGCACAACATATGTGGAAGAATTATAACTTGGATTTTGATGAAATTGATACGTAGTAATGATGTCTATTTCAGGATTAAAGAAGATTTGTTGATTTTTTGAGATGCAAAAAATCTACTTTAAGATTAAAAATGTTAATGAAGATGACATTGTCCAGCTCAACAAAAAATGTGTTCAGATTTCCGAAAAAAGTTCCAATTTTTACCACTTGGTAAGTAGTGACAAAATGCAAAAGGATGATGAGCTTACCAGTTGAGCAATGGCGAAAGCCACGACAAGCAATATTCCAGGGCGTTCAACAAAAGACCAACTCCGAGATCTCGTCACAAATATCAGAGCTTGACTAATAGTGCTCACTTGCAAGTATATTGCCGACGCAAGTTTTCTGAAGTCATCATGAGCTGTTTTCTCCAAGGTTGATACTCCAAACACCCTCTGTAACAACAACAAGAATCAAAATCAATCACTAGTACATATTCCTCTAGTTAAGGTATTGCCATTACCAATCACACTAAACCACAAATCTTACCGGGAAAAAGTTAGTTTTGTAAGCAGCCCAGAAGAAGATGACGGTCATCATAGCAAGGTAACTACCAAGAACAATGCCAGTTGTAAAAATCTCCGCCAACTTCCAGCTATCGGGGAGAGGAGATGGTTTCACTCTATCCTTAGATATTGTCATTATGGTACCTGAAATAACAAAGCCAATAAGATCCAAAGAAGAAGAAGAGTGAAGCTTCTAGAACAACAACAACAGTTAGAATAGGTGTGTTTAGAAGCGAGAAAGGCATACCGTCATTAAGGATTGCTATAATAAGCACCATAAATGGAGGGAAGTCAAACTTCCAAATTAGGGCCAGAAGCATGAAGCCAAGCTGTCAAATGAAAAATGAGAGATTTAGTAAGAAAATATAAATTAACTCTTTGATGTGTGTATTTGTGAGTAAAAGATGGAGACTTTTAGCTCACCACAATACGAATTGTAATCGAAACGGCATATATCTGCAAAAAGGTGGGGAAATTATTAATAAGTAATGATTAACGAACTAACTCATCAAATGTGCCATATAATATAGACATAGAAAAGTTTCTTACTGTGTAATTTTTCATCCTCTGGAAAATCGCACGACTCGTCAAGACAGCGCTAATAATTACACTAAGGCCAGGCTCAGTAAGAACTATATCAGATGCACTACGCGCTGCATCAGTAGCATCGGCAACAGCAATCCCAATGTCAGCCTTCTTAAGGGCAGGAGCGTCATTTACTCCATCACCCGTCATTCCACATATGTGTTTTCTAGCTTGCAACCGTTTCACTATCTCATACTTGTGCTCTGACATAACACAACCAAGAATTTTCAGGAATCATAACTCTATAAATTTTTAGGGCCTGTTTAGGATTGCTTTTCCATCTGCTGTCCTAAAAAGTTCGGTCTTGGACAAAAGTTTTTGAATCTTAATACTCTATTGATTTCTCAATTTCAAAATCTGTGCTTATAAAAAAGGCTTGAAAACGGAGCTTTTCACGACAGCAGCATGGAAAAGCGATCCAAACTGGCCCTAAAACTAATTTAGGGCTCAAAACCAGGGTTTTAAAAAACGCTAGGCGCTAGTCGGGCGGTCGAAGATAATCAGGGCCTAGACAGACTTAGACGATAGTGGGCAGGGTTTAGGTGCTAGGCGTAGTCAAGCGGCGACCCTCAAAATAGCGCCCAGACGGGAACTTTTAAAACAAAAGGAAGTTAAGTACCAGGGAAGACACCAGCAAAACCATCAGCTTTTTCGATGAGTTCGTCAATAGGTAAAGCAGCAATGGACTCGTCTTTGTCATGGCCTAGCAATGCTGAAGAAGGATACATGTTTGTTCCCATTCCCAAACGACGTCCAGTTTCTTTCCCAATGGCCAATTGGTCCCCTGATAGAAGACAATTTGCTCAAGAAAACAGAACAGAAACATGAAATGCTCCATTTAAATGCGTAAGCAAGCAGAAAAAGGAAAGGATACCTGTAATCATTTTAACGTTGACACCAAGATTTAATGCTCTTCGGATAGTCTCAGCGCTATCATGCCTCGGTGGATCAAAGAGGGGCATGAGACCAACAAACTGCCACGGCCCTCCGGGGCTATCTTTTCTACCTTCCGGAACATCCTGAAGATTATTACAAGTATAAGCTATTATCTAGCAAAATGCAAAAAAAAAAAAAAAAAAGTCTGACATTAACTTAAAAAATATAGACCTGAATTGCAACAGCAAGAGAACGTAGACCCCTCTCGGCAAACTTGTCAATCACAGCATGAACTCTACGCTCAATTTCTGACTTATTGTGTGCAAGACTCAGAATCTAAAAGTACTAAAATATAGTTCAAACTTCCAAAACCATGGTACACAGCAGCAAAAGCAGAGGGCAAAGAGGTAATTTACCTGCTCCGGTGCTCCTTTACTCACTCTATGCATTTTACCTTCACTGTCGATATAAGTCAAGGCGGTGCGTTTATCAGTAGGATTAAAAGGCAGGAAATGGACTTCTTGAATTCCAGCACGAGCCTTTTAACCACGAAATCAGATCAGATAAACAAATCATTAAGGAATCAGAGTTGAAGAACAAACACTGCTAGTTACCTCCATTGGATCAGCAAGCATGCCAACTATAGCGGAATCTATCGCATCCTGGTTCTCAATTCTAGAGGCTCGAGCTGCCATTAAAACAACAGTATCTGGGTCTACTCCTTTGACAAAAACCTGAAAAAGTTAAATCTAGGAACATTTAAAACAAGAATCAACAACATTATTAATGAGTTGCAAATGGCATTTTAGGCAACCTCAATGAGATTTTTGTCGACCGTAAGCTTGTTTAGCGTCAAAGTTCCTGTCTTGTCGCTGCAAAGCACATCCATGCCTGCCATTTCTTCAATTGCAGTCATTCTCTTTGTGATAGCACCCTGTACAACATCCAACCAACTCATCACAATTCCATCCCAAAATTCATTGTCAAATCTTCCGAAGATAACTAGCGAACCTGCTGAGATAGCCGATGAGAACCAATAGCCATGGTAACTGAAAGGACAGTTGGCATGGCAATTGGAATCCCTCCAATGAGAAGGACAAGAAGATTGTCGATTCCAGGACGATACTCCCGGTCTTGAATCGGATACATAACTACAATCTCGATAATCATCCCCACAGCAATCGAGCAAATACAGAAATTCCCAATTGCAGTCAAAACCTACACAAAGAAACCAAAAATCAAAAATTTGAAAACAAAAAAAACAAACGAGAAAAGTTGCAAACTTTTTCGATTCTCCTTGCCTTCTGGAAATGCCCAACTTGGTTAGTAGAATCAACAAGGTGAGCAGCCTTCCCGAAAAAAGTATGGACACCGGTTGCAATAACAACGGCTTCAAGTTCTCCCTGCTTACAAGTCGAACCAGAGTAAACTCCATCGCCCGGCCCTTTCGTAACAGGAAGTGACTCGCCTGTAAGTGAAGACTGCCAAAAAAAACAGACCAATTTCAGTGAAATTTTCAAACCAGGTCAAGCAGAATTCAATGCCATGTAATAGCAATTTGCGACTCGCCTGATCAATTTTAAGTGGGTCTCCTTCAAGTAAGCGAGCATCGGCTGGAACAATATCTCCAAGTTTGATGCTTATAATGTCACCCGGTACTAGAACAGCAGCATCTTGTTCTCCCCACCTTCCGTCTCGAAGAACCTTTGCAAATTCAAAGCCATAAGACGAAAAAGACTTTTACTTTAGATACTCAAACATAATTCATTACACATATAAAGAAGTTAAATTCTTGAATCTCAATAATACCTTAGCTTTTGGAGCTAAGCGAGCCATGAGAGCTGCTGCGGCGTTACCAGCATTATTCTCCTCAATGAAACTAATTGTTGAGTTTATGAGTAGCAGAGTGATAATACCCACAAAATCTTGCCAATCTGGAGGCTTCCCCTGTTAGGAAAACAATAACACAAACTCAACAAAGTCTCAATTGACAAGAGTCTCAAAATGGTGGCACTTACCCCTCCATTTGCAAGAGCAATAGCCATAATAGCAGCAGCCTCCATCACCCATGAAAGAGGATTCCACATAAACCCCAAAAACTTCAAGAATTTGCTCTCCTGAAAACACATCCAGCAGAAAAACAAAATCTTTCTGAGTTCAACCAAAATTTCAGAAAATCTTGAATTGTCAAGAAATGGACTGCAAGTTGAATATTACTACCTTCTTCTCCTCAAGCTTGTTGTGGCCAAAAATGGCCAACCTTTCCTCAGCAGCCTCAGTAGTAAGACCCTCTCTGCTACATCTCAGATTTTCAAAAACTTCTTCTATAGGTATATTTTCCTGCAAAAAAAAACGAACTTTTTATCAGCTTATACCCAAAATTTTACAAAGCAGCAGAGAAAGTAACTGGGAATATCAATGGCTTCAAAGTGTGTACAGATCCATTACCAAATCCACAGTTTCCTTCAACACAGCCTCCAAAACTTCGCCTTTGTCTTCCATCTTCTTCTTCTTTCAAAATTCTCCCAGCAAAAAGATGCAGAAAAGGTTCACAGCTCAACCGCCATAAAAGGGAGAATGAAAATAGAAAAAAATGAAACGAAAAATAACAGATTTTGAGGGTGAATTTGGGTAGAGGAAGCCAAAATGAAGATCACCCACCAACACCAAATCTGCTAATGAAGTTAAAAAGAATAATAGGGGAAAACCAACCGCTGGAAGTAGGAGCAAAGAGTGTGCAAAGTAATAGCCCACAATTTCTTTGTATTTTCTCTTATGAAATAAATACAAATGCTACTCCATCAAATTTTAAAACTCTTATATTTATAATTACCCCAACTTTATCTTAAACTCGTGAATTATGCACCTGGCACTTTAGTCCAATAAATTATGTTAGTACAGAGAATAGGTTTAATCGAATTAACCTACGAATAGTTCAAAAGATATCGTGTGTTATAGACTTTCAATTACATTGTGATTACATGAACATGATAACAATAGTAGTAATAATAATTTATTATATTCTTGAAAACAACAATAGGTCGATTTGATGAAAATATAAAGATAAGAATAACAAAATATTATCGGGTAAAGTAAAATAAAGAGAAAAAAGCCAATACATTTTTTTTATTGAAAAGTAACATAAAATATAATTTTTTATTGAAAAATAGAACAACGTAAACAAGAATATAATAAGATAAAATTTGGTTTCCCACTTAAATCAATTTGAAGATTTTTTTTTATCACGATATGGTTTTGAAATGATTCAACCGTAAATGATATATTTATATGATGTTCACATTCAAACTAATTCCCGATCGTTAATTTATAAATGTTAAGATAAAATTATTATTCTCGCGATTTAGTTGCTTCATACACATTTTCAAAATTAATTAAAAAATTTTTGTTTAGCATTAGCTATTTCCTGTATATTAATTAAATTAGGATCCAATCCCCTAATTAAAATACTAATAGATATTTTCTAACTAAAAAGCAAAAAGATAATTTAAAACAACGGGAACATAAAGTATATCTAAATGGGAAGCTTTTGTGTTTAACTAGAAAACAAAATACCTTGTAATAGACCTTGTATTTAATGTAAAAGGATTATTAATTAAATTAAGATTTAATCACCTGATTAGAATACAAATAGCTTTTTACGGAAAAAAATTTGATGTCCCCAAAATAATATCCCCTTCCATGTCTCTCATCCATTATTTAACATGTGTAATTATTAATTTATTTTTTTATTGTTTACATTTTCTCTTTCCTATTTTTTATTTTCTCTCTTATGGAAATTGATTACGTGTCAAATAATGAATGAAGAGACATGAAAGGGGACACCCGGGATCGTTTAAATCAAAAGGAACACAGCAGTATATCAAAATGAGAAGCTTTTGTTTTTAACCACAAAACAATAGACCTTCTAACTCCACTTTTCTTAAAAAAAATCTACAACTCAATTCTTCATTGACTAGTTTGAACTTCACGTAATTGCTTAATTTTTCACATATAACTTGCAAAATGCCTCAATAGTCTCAAAACTTACCAAGTCGGTCCAAACACCTTCCAAATCCTAAATAAAAACAAATTAACAATAAATTAGTAGTAAATCATTTAAACTACTAGTATTAAATTAATACAGAATGTGGTTGAATCACAATTATTGTTTCAGTTGTTATTTTAAATCATTTTAGAGCTATTATAATCAAACTTAACCAGGGTACATGCAAATGAAGATCAACAAATTTTCTACAAAATCCGAGCGGATCCAAAATGACTAAAGAAAAAGAGTATTGTGCACATTTTTGATGAATAAAAGGAACCAAATTGCCATTTGGTGGATGGTTTTCGGTAAAAAAGAAAATATGT
>CATIWQ010024903.1:0-11666 GCA_949673415.1 Euphorbia schlechtendalii
GCCAGAGACATTTGGGAATCCTTGATTACCAAATATACTGCTCAAGATGCTGGTAAGAAAAAATTTGTAATTGGAAAATATTACAAATGGGAAATGGTGGTGGATAAGGAAATCCAGGCCTAACTCACTGAGTATCATTGAATCATTGAAAATTTGAAATATGAAGATATCGTTCTTCCTGATGAGTTTATTGTAGGTGTTCTAATTGAAAAATTACCCCCCTCTTGGAGTGCTTACAAGCAACGTCTTAAACATGAGTAGATGACATTTTCCCTCAAAGATTTGATTACTCATATTATCATTGAAGATGCAAGCCGGAAGGAGCCAAAATCTACCAAAGGAAAGGAGATTGTCTCTAAGGCAAACCTTGTGTAGGACAATCCTCATCAAGGGAAGAGGTATGATGCTAAACATGGTTATAAACCCAAGAAAGATAAAGGCTTCAAAAAGTAAGGGAACTACTTTGTTTGTGGGAAACCAGAACACCATGCTCCTCAGTGTAGGAAGCGAGCTGTGAATAATGACAATCCTGCCAAACCAAGTGTTAATTTAGTTGAAGCAAATGATATAATTATTGCGGTCATTTAAAAGGTGAATTTGGTGGCTGATGTGAATGCGTGGGTAATGGAATATGGTGCTATGAGGCACATATGTGCGAATAAAAATGCGTTCAAGTGTTATACTCCAATTGATAGTAGAGAAGAAACTGTTTATCTTGGTGATTCCCGAACTGCTCAAGTTCATGGAAAGGGAAAAGTTCTTCTCAAGCTCACATATGGCAAAATATTGGCACTTAATGAGGTTCTATATGTTCCAAATATTAGAACCAATTTGGTTTCTATTGTGCTTTTATGAAAAAATGGTGTGAAGGTAGCTTTTGAGTCTAATAAGGTCATTATGACCAAGAATAATGTGTTTATCGGAAAGGGTTATTTTAATCATGGTTTGTTTATACTCAATGTTTCCGAAATTATCAATAATAATAATGCTAGTAATTTTGCTTATATTGTTGATTATTATGATATATGGCATGCTAGATTAGGACATGCTAGTTTGAGTTACTTAAAGCTTTTAAATTCTAGTGGTTTAATATCTAATCTTAAATTTCCTTATGATCAAAAGTTTGAAACATGTGTTGAGGCAAAAACAAACTAAGAAGCCTTTTAAATCAATTCAAAGAGATTCAAAATTACTAAGTTTAATACATTTTAATTTGTGAAACTTGAAAAATACCATGTCTAGATGTTGTAAAAAGTATTATATTACTTTTATTGGTGATTTTTCAAGGTATTCAAAAGTGCATTTACTTCATAGTAAAGATGAGGCTTTTGATATGTTTTTTCTATACAAAAATGAGGTTGATAATCAGTTGAATAAGAAGATTAAAAGGATAAGATTCGATAGGGGTGGTGAGTATTTTGCCTTAAATGATTTTTTTGAGAATCCTAGCATTATACATGAGACAACACCTCCTTATTCACTTGAATCTAATGGTATGGCTGAGAGGAAAAACTGAACTTTAAAAGAAATGATGAATTGTATGCTTTTAAGTTTTGGTGCTCTTGAAAATTTATGGGATGAGGCTATTCTGTCTACTTGTCATGTTCAAAATAGAATTCCTTCTAAGAAGACCAATAAGATAACATATGAGTTATGGAAGGGTTATCCCCCTAACTTGCAATATTTGAAAGTGTGGGTGTGTCTTGCTAAGGTTTTTCTTATAGAACCTAAGAAGAGGAAATTAGGTTCAAAAACTTCTGATTGTGTGTTCATAGGCTATGCAAAACATAGTGTTGCCTATAGATTTATTATGCTTAAAAGTGATGTGTTTGGAAGCGACACTATTATTGAGATGAAGAATGCAGAATTCTTTGAAAATACATTTCCATATATGACTAGAGAATTTCCGACTTCTAGTATTATCCCGGATGTTGACCTAGTTACACCTAATCTTAAAAATATTTTTGATAATGATTCTTTGAGAGAAAAGCAAAATATTTTGGTGATGATTTTTATATGTATTTGATTGAAGATGAACCTAAAACTTTTTCTGAAGCTATTTCATGTTCTGAGTCAAAATTTTGGCGAGAAGCTATCAAAATTGAACTTGATCCTATTTTGAAAAATGAAACTTGTATTTTGGTTGATTTGCCTCCAAGAGCTAAACCTATTGGTTGTAAGTGGATTTTCAAAAAGAAACTATTTCCTGATGGTTCTATTGATAAGTTTAAAGCTCATCTCGTTTCTAAAGGTTTTACTCAAAAGGAAAATGCTGATTATTTTGATACTTATGCTTCGGTGGCCAGAATTTCTTCTATTTGGATTTTAATTGCTTTAGTTTTAGTTTATAATCTTTTTATCCATCAAATGGTTGTGAAAATTGCTTTTCTCAATGGTGATTTAGATGAAGAGATCTATATGGTGCAACCCGAGGGGTGTGTTATACCTGGGCAAAAAGGGAAAGTATGTGAATTAATAATCTTTATATGGTTTGAAACAAGCACCTAAACAATGGCATGATAAATTTAATCAAGTTTTGATGAAAGATGGTTTTTCATCTCTTGATGTGGATAAATGTGTGTACACTAAAATAATTAATGGGATGTGTGTGATTATTTGTCTTTATGTTGATGATATGCTTATCTTTAGTCCGAGTATTGACATTGTCAATAGAATAAAGATATTTCTATCATCAAAGTTTGACATGAAAGATATGGGAGAAGTTAGTGTGATATTGGGTATGAGGATCATAAGGAAGCGTAATAACATCTTGTTAACTCAAGAACATTATGTTGAGAACCTTCTTCGGATGTTTGAGTATTATGATGTAAATCATGTGAGTACCCCTTATGATCCTAATATCCATTTGAAGAAAAATAAAGGTGATCCAGTGGCTCAATCCAAGTATGCATAGATTATTGGTAGTTTTTTGCACTTGGTGAATTTCACATGTCCCGACATAGCTTATGTTACTTGTAGACTGAGTAGATATACACACAATCCAAGTGATGATCATTGGGTAGCCATTTTGAGGCTAATGAAATATTTGAGAGGTACCATGAATTATGGTATTCCATATAGTGGAAAACCAGTTGTACTTCAAGGGTAGAATGATGCAAACTGGATCTCTGATTCAGATGAGACAAAGTCCACTAGTTGTTATGTTTTCACCCTTGGCGGTGGAGCAATAACATGGAAGTCAAGCAAGCAAACCATCATAGCAAAGTCTACGATGGAATCTAAGTTTGTTGGATTAGAATTGACATGTAAAGAGGTTGAGTGATTGAGAAACTTCTTAGCAGGTGTACCCTTGGGGATAAAACCATCACCTTCCGTGTATATACATTGTGATTGCCAAGCGGCAATATCAATATCGAGGAATAAGACCTTTAATGGCAAAAATAGGCATATATGTCTAAGACACAATGTTGTGAAGCAATTCCTAAAAGATGGAGTGATATCCATAAATTATGTGAGGTCAGAAGTGAACTTGGCCGATCCTCTGACTAAACTAGTTGGACAAAAATTAGTCCAAGAAACATCAAAGGGGATGGGACTGAAGCCAATATAGCAAAGATGGCAACCCAATCTATATGATTGGAGATCCCATGAAATAGGTTCAAAGGGTAATAATGAGTCTTTGTTAGTTCTTCTAACACAAAAATGTAACCCAATTCTAAATGTGAGAAAGTGCTATGCTGCATATTATGAGAGGATGAGTCTAAAGGACTCTTAATGAATTTCATAGCTCTTATGAGTAGTGTATAAAGTGCAATATACACTTGATAAAATCACCTACGTAAGTGTGAAGTGGGGCCGCTTCTATGAGATAGTGGTGTTATCTCTAGTGCACTTATGAAAAACCAAGCATATGCACGGCCAATTTGCGTAAAATCGCATTGAACAGAAAGTGTACCTTGGTATAGTGCGATATGGTAAAATCTCTATTCCACAGTAGCGCTTATTTGGTTCAAGTAACTATACATTTCACCAAATATTTCGTGGATTAAATTTTATCTATCAATTATTGGTTCAAGTCTAAAAGACACCAATTCCATGCATTATATTTCAAACTTGAGATATCCAGAAAATTCGTATTTGAAAAACTTTTATTCCAAACCTCTTTTTGAATTTGTTGGGGATTGTAGGAAAACGTATGTTTTATAAGCTTACTTTCAAAAGAACAATATCTCACATGGGAAACTTTGAAAGAGTTTATGTGGTTTAAAACAAAATGTTCCTTATGGGCCTGTAAAATTGTGAGAGAATCAAGGTAGACTCGCGTGCATGAGAGAAATGGCCCAAAGCCGTTTCTAGTGCAAATCGTCCGATTGCCCCCCCTGCGAGGGCGAAGCCTAGGCTCGGGAACTTTTTCTTATTTTTATGGAGAAAATATTTTTTTTATTTTTAAGAAATAAAGTTTGTAACTTTTGAAATGCCTTACCTTAAACTAGAGGAACTTTATTATACTTAAATTCGTAACAACTTTTGTGCTTTAATGTCCAACAACTATTTTCCCAACAATTATTATCCCAACAACTATTTTCCTTTAATGTAAAAACACATTTGCCTTTGCTTCATTTCTGCAACAACTATTTTTTCCTTGCTTATAAATACAGTGCTTGTATTTTCTATTTGATACACTGAAAATTTTCTCTACCTTTAATTTTGGATATATTACACTTCTGTTCATATCACCATCTCTTCTTGGGGTGAAGAAGTGATTCAATCCTGGGAGGAACTATCAAGTATCCTTTGAGGACAGTGCCTCCACTTACGACATTGCCTCGTTAGTTTTCTTTTGCTTTGCTACAGCTCAATGTTCTACCTTGTTCGCCAGTTTCATCTACCATCCCCAACAGTATTGAGGCAATGTCGGCATTGACTTTACCAACATCGGTACCGACCTCCCCTTAACATATTCACATATTTGTTTCGTTTCGCTCTGTTTGAGCACGAGATGACCTGTCGAGACCTCGCTGGACTTGGAAATGCACCATTTGTGATAAACAACTCTTACATAGGGCTCATTTAAAAGTTATATATGAGTTTTTGAAGTGATAATATAAGGATTAAGGTTTAGAGTGTCAACAGGAGCGCTTCAGGTCATCCATATCGATGTCGCCCTTCACAGGGAAGTCTGTAACTATATGGATGATATCGTTAACCCAATTAGTAGCTATGTCATGCTTGTTTGACCTATATTTATATTCCTATGTTGTTTTAGGTCACCACACAAGGGAACTCAAGTTCCCAGATAACAGACCCAACAAAATTCACATGCGCCATTTTCACTAATAAAATGAGAAACATAGTTGTACATAAAAATGAATGATTTTTTTAAGATAAGAACTACATGCATTTCGTCGTTTTTAACTTGACCACACGGGTCTTACAAATACCAAAATCGAACATACTTAGTACACTTGTACATATTTGTGCTGTGAAATATCTCATGTGCTAACCTTTGTGGATGCAAGTAGATTATGTTAGATGTATGTTAAGATTTATCTTTCCTTCAGTTATTGCAAATATATATAGATGTATTCGTAGATCTCATGTATTTTAGGCAATTTGTATTCCCGATCCCATATGTAATTAATCTCTCATACACAAGGCGCATATACTTTCCTACGTGTTTACTTTTCGCACTTATTTATTGCTTTCTACATGCGCATTAAAATACATATAATCCAAAAATGACTTAGATTAGAATATCATGCCGTTGGAATATGGTAGCAAATCGCCTAATATAACTTAAATAACGACGAAATAAGTAACTCATCCGGACCAAAATTTCTATACTACGATATCGTTTAGATTTAACGGATCTAGGTTGTACCGAATTTCTTAGAAGAACTTATCCGAGTTGCGACTCTGTATAACGTAGGCTAGAGGTTTAGGCCTCGAGTCTTTGAAATTTACTTCACACCAATAATCAATTTTTAAAAAACCCCACGCCTCATCTCATGGGACCGACGCTTCGCAACGACTGCCCAGGTAGAACGTCGTCCGCTCACAATAGTGTTATTATATTAAAATTTATGTTTAGTGTAATAATTATTTAAGTTGATAAAGTTTTTAATTTTAAGAGTGGTGCGGAATAACAAAATTTGTAGTAGAATGAAAATGAATATAATAGTATTATTATAACATTTGTGTTTAGTATAATAATTATTTAAGTTGATAAAGTTTTAAATTTTTGAAGTGGTGCGGAATAACAAAATGTGTAGTAAAAAAATGAAAATATTGACATTATTATTATAAAATTATAGTTACAAAAAATGACTACATTATTTGTGCTAATATAATATGATACTAGTTTAGTTTAGCAAAAAAAAATTATTTCAGCAAAAAAAAATTATTTCAGCAAATAATGATCGTAAAAAACAATATTACACATAAAAATTTATTTGCCCTTACTTTTTTGTGTTACTTTGTTAAATTATAGCTAAGAAATATTGATGCTATATATCTTTGGTATGTTTAGTTAGAAAAATATACTGTGACTATAACCATTTAATTTGAATTTATTTAACCATTGTTGAATTGAATTTACTTTTGAAAATATTCTTTTAAAAATAGAAATCAGTAGAATTTGCTTTTTATAATATTCTTTTAAAAAATGAAAATCAAATGATAGATATAAAATTGTTCTAAAATATTAATTGATTGTAATTAGTTAAACACATATATTTGATTCTAAAACATTATATATCTAATTGTGTTTAGCATTATTTTGTGTATTTGCATGTGTTTAAATCATAACACTTTTTTTTTTGGAAAAATAAGTTTATAATCAAAATGTTCTATAAAATTTACATTGATTTTCTTATAATTCGCATAAATGGCTTATATAGTGTGGACTCAAATCTGTCTTAGATTTCCTCATCAGTTCAAGAGACTGAAAGATAGGATGAAAGAACTAAGAAAAATTCGAATCTCAAGAATGAATGCATATAATGATATAGATTGCGTAGCTGCACACTTGATAAAATACTTGAAAAAATGCAAGAGTATTTATGGATATGAGGTTTTAAGTTGAGTCTTGACCAAATGGCCATGTAAATATTCATGTTTAAAACCTTAAGGTATATTTTTATGAAAAAAATAAGTTGTCCCTAGCATTTGAGCATTCAGGTGAAAACTACAAAAAAAAAATAATCAAAATATTTATGAATTTGTTGTACTACAGTCATTTAACTCGATTTGAGGAAAGAACTTTAGTTCTAAGGAGTGGGTCTGAGGTGATTCGAATGAAAAGTGTTACAAATACTCGAGTTAAGGGCTTTAGTATTTATATCCATTCATGCGGGGAAGATGGTTTATTAGAACAAGTGAGAGCCTGATAATGTTTTATTATGAAAACTATATGTATCGTTGTGACATTTGAACTCTATTTAAATGGTGTTTTAAGTAGTGATTGTGTTCATTTATGTATTTATTTATGTTAGTAAAAAAATATGTGTTTATGAAAACTTGAATTATGCTCATTTATGTGTTTATTTATGTTCATTTATGTCAAGTATTATGAAAACTTAAATATGTGTCTATTTATGTTAGTTAAAAATATTAGTTAAACAATATAAACTATCAAAAGCATGAACATAAAATTTTACGATGAAAGACCAATGTGATGTCATATGTGTGCCCGTTTATTTAATTTTTGTAGTGACAAAACATATAAAGAAACAATCACTACATTATAAATTGGGAAGGCAGAATGCACATGAGCAAAATAGGATTTGAGTATGACATGAGTAGCCCAACAACCAGGCAAAAACGTGTTAAGGTCAACAGCTGGCATTCGTCGGCGAAACTCCCAACAGCTGCTCATATGTGTTGGCAAGATTTATAGGATGCGAGGTTGATCCTATTACGGCTGCACCATCAATACGTAACCATGTTAACACCTTAACATCCTGAAACGCTATCCTTGATTCACCAACTAGTCAATGAAACGTAGATGTCCCAAGCATCCAGCGTTCAACCAAAACAGCAATAAACCGATGATCTACTACCATCATGCCTACTTTAATCACTCATTCAAAGCCGCATGCAACCAACTTCGCCTTTATTCTCTGGTCAATGGTGTCTAACATTATCTCTACTTCACATTTTTTCACAAAATTTTTTGTAACAGTCAACCATTATGAAAATTTTTCAATATATTCTTCATATTTATTTCTAATATACATATATTCTGTAATGTTTTACCTTTCCTTGCCATGTATTTTGAGATCAATGTTTATGCTTTAAAGCCAACACACGAGGTCTAGTGGACTAGGATTAATAATTTGTTGTGATCTTCTTGGGTAATCCATTTTTGTTTGCACAAAAGATAAAATATATTACATCACATTCAACAAACATTTATTATTATAAAAAAAACATACATTTATTATAAATTGAACTAATATAACTCTCTCAATACAGATCTAATTTTACAAGATTATAAACTTATAAACATGCTACCTTTCATATCCGTATGAAATATAATTATAATTATGATAAAAAGCAAAAAAGTTAAATAGGCATTAAAAATCTATCTCAATCCCCTTTCATTTAATCTATTGTAACTATGATTGTATATTAATAAAAGAATAATTATATTCATTTTCTTTATCATACTTGTTAAGTTGCACTAGTTTAAAAATTGATAACTTTATCAACTTAAATAATTATTACACTAAAGTTTGTCTAGTTTTGGAGGTTTATAAGCTTATCTAAATATTTATCTACACATAAAAACTGATAAAAAAAAATATTATTAACCTTTATTCTCAACTTACCCTTTATTCTCATTATCATATTCATATGCTTTATATACGTATAGCCATGGTAGCTTAAATAAATAATTATTATCCTAATTATATACCTACATATATTCTAATTGTTAACCTAATTATATAAAATTCCTAATTTACGCATAAATAATTATTTATCTCCATTAACTCGATTATTTGTCCATAATTATGAACTTAACTAATAGTTAACCTAATCATATAAAATTTCTATCTAAACATAAATAATTATTTATCTCCATTAACTCTACTATTTGTCTAGTATTATGAACTTAAATAGTTTTTAAACCTAAATATATAAAATTCCTACTAATATAATAAGATAATTCTCTATCTGCACATGAAATTCATTTAATATCCGAAAGAAATTACAAAAAAATTCTAAGTTAATATTTTATATACCTAAATTATGGAAGGGCTGGGGAAACCTATTTAAAAATATAGAAAAAAATTATGAATTTAATAATATATTCAACTTTTCAAACAAATAAAAATTAATCTAAAAAAATTTAATATAAAATTTCATTATTTTGAATTAAGTAGGAAATAAAATATGTTGAATTATAGTTTGAATGAAGTAGAGTGTGATGAAGTAAAAATGAAAATTGGTAAATGAAATGAGGTGTGGAATGAATTTGGGGAGATGATATTTAAAAAGGTAAAAAATAAATATTTTTTTTAAATTAGTGATGTAGTCTCCCTTGGAAATTGAATCAAACATGGAAATCTCAAATAATTGAGATTCTCATGCTAAAAAATGTTTAATCGAAATCAACAGTTACCTCAACTGCAACATTTTAAAAATTGGTTGCGGCAGCCAGTGTTGCAAAAATTGACTGACGCAATCAATTTAGAAAGCTTTGTTGTGGCTAAGACCACAACATTGTGGAAAAACGGAATCTCAAATCCAATTTTCTCACAAATATAATTATTTTAAAATAATCTTAATGAAAACTAGATCTAGAAGAGAGCTATCCATACAAAATGAAAACTTGAACTCGAATCTAGTTTTTGAGCATAATTAAACACTCAACCCACATCAATTTATTTATTAATCATACATTATTTGATAATATTTATGTCTTTGATACATTTTTTATAACCAAAATCCATAAAATGAATAAACTTTCTTTTTAAATTGAAACATATGATACTGTAAATGTTACATCAAATCATAGTTTAAAGAGATTTCTCCAAATTTATTATTTTTTACTTCTTAATTATAAGTTTTTTTTAACTTTTAAAAGATATAAAAATAAGTACTTTAATCACTCGTAAACAATTAAAATGTTTTGAAAAAATAATTTCTGAATCTATCAGAAAAACTAAAACGTAAGCATTGTTTAATAAGTTTTTAATATTATACAAAAATATGTAATTATTTTGATCAAATAAAAAAAAGAGAAAAAAATCATTCTTCAAAAATAAGAAAACGGTACTTCTTAGCAACTTTCAAATTTGAGAAAAAAGAATGAAAAACAATAAACTAAAACAACTTTTAAATAAATTAAATTAACAACAACCCTTAAAATGAAATATAATAAAAAAATTAAGAGCTGAATTTGATAAGAAAACTTTGAAAGCATCATTTTGTGCATCCCACAATCACAGAAGCTAACTAAGCAAAACTTTCATAATTGGAAATTAACCAAGATTTCACGAAACGTAACTCGATTCAATTCCATTCAAGGCAACAAACTACACTGGCAAAATACTGAAAATCAACAAATAAAACCCTAATTCAATTTCAGCCTTTACATGGACGAACACTAAACCAAGAGAAATCTAAGAGCTAGTGAACTTGGTAACAGCCTTTGTACCCTCAGATACGGCGTGCTTAGCCAATTCCCCAGGAAGAACAAGTCTAACCGCAGTCTGGATCTCCCGAGATGTAATCGTCGGCTTCTTGTTATACCTCGCCAATCGAGATGATTCCTGAGCCAACTTCTCAAAGATATCGTTGATAAAGCTGTTCATAATGCCCATTGCCTTGCTGGAGATTCCGATATCAGGATGAACTTGCTTCAGCACCTTGAAGATGTAGATCTTGTACGTCTCTACGCTCTTCTTCGTCCGCTTCTTCTTCTTATCGGCGGCGCCGCTCTCCTTCGGTAACTTCTTCTCTGCTCTTGGCTTCTTCTCTGCCGGAGCTTTTTCCGCCGTTCTCTTCTCGGCCGGCTTCTTCTCTGCAGCCTTGGGAGCCATCGTAAACTATGAAAATATTTGAAAGGGATGAAACTGTGAGATGAATTGAAAGTGTTTTTAACAGATCGAACAAGTTAGGGATATATATAAAAAAAGAGGGACGCGATGTGCTTGGTTTGGGTAGGTAAGACACGGATTGATGACGTGGAGTTAATTTTGGTCGTCGAATTTGTAAGGAATATATTGGACGCATAAGATCTATTAAAGTGTAGCGGGGTTTGAATTTCTGAAAATTTTCAGGTTTGCTCTTTCGCGCGCTCATTGTGGATCTTTTAGGCAAAGATAATGGACGATCAAAAGACCGGATCGAACCGAACCGAATTAATTTGGTTCAGTTCTTGGTCCATATATGTGAATAATTTGGTTTTCGGTTCGGTTCTCGGTTTTTAGAAAAAAAACCGAATAAATCGAGAACCGAACCGAATTAAAATCATATATAAATTAATGTATTTTAGTTCAGATATAATGATTTGTCAATTTGTCTTTGGACTAATACTTTTAGTTTATGTGATTTATTAATTTATAGGATGATGCTCTTAAGTTTCATTGGATGGTTGCATTTGATTCTTATATTATATTTTGAAATTAACATTAGATGATATCTAGAAAGCAAACTTGGTAGTAGGTACTGATTCTTGAATGTGGTTTGATTTGTTG